>JAQIWA010001774.1:0-16301 GCA_034693305.1 Eueremaeus valkanovi | reverse complement strand
AAACTCAGGGGGGGGGTATTTGGTCTATACCCCCCTTGCACATCCCTAGATTTAAATATCCAAAAAATTCTGATAGATTCGTATGCATTGCTTAAATAATGTCCTTGTTAATTATGATTACAACTTATAAGCAGTTAATGTAAAGTATACTCAAAGCAGAAGTTTGTTTGAAATCAATTGCTTTTCTCGATAGTATTTATTTCAAACATTCAGTATTCCGTCGAGAGTTTGAATTTTATTTTCAGATCAAACTGTTTTCGATTATCAAAGCGAACGAAAAATATATACTTTTTATTTGGATTATTCTTTAAATATATTTTAATCAAAAAAAACAGAAAATAATTTCTCGAAAAGCAATTTCAAAATTCTTTCTTTTATTCAGAATTCAATAAAATATTAAAAAAAATAAAATATATTCCCAATCCTTAAAATCAAAACATTTATATTTATAAAATACAGAATTCGGTCATATAATTCTAATTTTGTACAAGCTATATTTTATCAGTAAACCTAGTAGCATATAAAAGAAAATTTAAATCATAAGATCTTGGTAGTTAATTCTAATCATTCAAAATAATTATTTCACTATAAGTGTTAAAATCTGAAGTTTTATATTTAATTGAATTTATTAAAGATTCTGAACATAATTCAAATAATAACTGAAAATTGAATTTAAAAAATATAATATATTAATAGAAAGCGAATGTTAAGAAAATGAAGCATGGCAAAATTCTAATTGATTTCATTACCTGAATGAACATCATTCAATTGATTTTCATATAAACGAAGAAGAATTTGAATTCCAAATGTATAACAACTCAATCAGAATTGAATTGAATTATAATTAAGTTTTTAATCAATTAGTAATAGTTTTCTTAGAAATCGTGAACAAAACAAAACAAACAGACATTTATATAAGTGTTGGTAAAATAAATGCCTTTTCCGGTTAACGAACCAGAAAATGCTTGAAAAGAATTTTATCATAAAATATAATTCTCTGTGGAATTCACGATAAGTACAGAGGAAATGAAGAAAAAACACTTTGAATTGAGTTCTGTTAGAAAATGAAAATCTGAAGAATTGTTTTCTATAGGCTTTCCAATAGTTTAGCACAAAATTCACATTTGTTTTGAATTTTTCAAAAGCATCAGAAGAGATGAACAAGCATTTTGTCCCTGAGTAGGATTTTGAAACTTGAATGGTGAAGTCATTTATTTTCTAATTTTCAAACACATTCTATTATACCATGGTAAAAATTAGCGCCAAAATCGTGATTTTCTCGCAATATTATGTCTCGAGAATAAACCAAACATTACTCACGAATTTTCGAACTTGCACATATCTATGGTACTGTACATAAATTATATGAATACATATAACATTAAACTGGATATTTCAGAGATTTCAACTTGATCACATTCTATTAGCTAATTTAAAATACGATTTATGCAAATATAGTGAATGAGTTTAAACTGAATATTTGAAGCACACATTGATTCTATCCTGAGCCACATTTTATCAATTAATAACTCACTTATTAAGTTAACTCAGGTTGGGTGAGCTGAGGCTCAGTCACAATATTTCTCATTATCCGCCTTCAATATAGTCGAGTAGAAAAACAGAGGGAATGTGCGAGAGCTTGAAAAAATGCAAAATTAAAATTAAGCTGGGACAAATGGAAAATCTCTACTGTTTCTATTATGAATTATGATGTGGATGTCATTTTGGTAAATGTTCGCAATTTTAAGGCTTTCATAGAAATCGTAAACTTTTATAACAATATATAGAGCTCTGGACATACCTTAAGCACCCATTTGGCGATCTCTGACCGAAATGATAGCAATTCTTAAAAGGTTTCGAAACTATTGTATGAAAAGTGTTTTCAGTTTAATCGAAGAGATTTAAAGTTTCGCTTCAATGGCATCGAAAACAAATTATTTAATCTCAAAGAAGAAGAAGAAATATAAACCAAAAATCGATTTATATTTCTATAAAATAAACCTTATTGTTATACTAGGCTTCCTAAATATGTAAACAGTTCCGGTCAGGTACTGTTCCGATTGCGCAATGTAAACAATTTTCCGGTTGAGTCCGGTTCAGGTAGAAATATCCTGTTCACAAAATGAATTACTTTTAAAGCACTATTTATTAAATATCAAAATACAGTAATTTTCAATTCGAATAAATGCTAAGCCAATAAAGCCAGGTTCAAAATACCAGGAAAGAACAACATGAATTTTTTTGAAAACCAATAAAAACTAATCATGCTATTTTTTACTCAAAAGTGAGGTAAAAGTAGAAATTACTTTCTGTCCGGTCCGGAAAAACTTTTGTGACTCTAGTCTATACTATTACAGTATATATATTGTAAATCTTGAAATTCAAGTCTTTGATATAAAGTCTTAATTTTGGCTATAAATTGAAAATATTATTGATTTGGCAAAACTCAATCCGATTTCCGCTTTCCTTCTTCTCAAGCAAGTCATGCACGAGCTCTACAAAGTAGTATACATAGAGGTCGGACCAAATGGCAACTCTTGGACAAACCTCAAACTATATTAGGGGTCAACACAATTGGGACCAGGATGACATTCCAAATCCAATCAAAACCAGAAAGCATTGTCTATTTTGAATGAATTGTTTAATGTGGGATCAATTTATGTGAAAATTGCTTTCAATTGTCGTAAAATTTGATGAAATTCGTGAAAAGGGTGTCAGTTCTTCTCAGTGAGCTTCATACAGGTAGCTAATCACAAGGGCTAACCTGGTTCAGTGTCTCCTTTTCATTTCCTTCATTGCTCTAGATTTCACTGAAAGCTCAAAAAATCTTTACTAATACCTGTTTATATACCTTTCCAGCAAAAGCCCCTCATCAATTTTATCGAAGTATAGATCTATTCTTGATCATGTTTTATCTCTTATATAAATGAGCGGACATACAGATCGACAAAACTACCGGCTATTTAGATAATAGTCGGATAAAAGGCTATATTATTCGCGATTCTGACTCATATATCGAAATCTATATTTATTTTATTGAATAAATTGCTGAAAACTTCTTTCTATACGACAATCACAATAAGACAGTTCACACAGAAATATGATTCCAAAGAAAATAGTTCTTAAATTCAATTCAAAGACAAAATTGATTTTATTTCAATCGTCAAAACTATATTTGCATTTAAATTAAACTCTGATCTAATTCAGCGAAAAAAATCTTTTGACAATAATATTGTGTTTGAAATCATTTTAAAATTGTTAAGAATAGTATAAATGTAGCCATATTTCAAATTAATATTTATGCTCAGGTCTATTTATTTTGAAAATTAACAATTCAACATTTTAATCATCTGCTCTAGCAAATCTAAATTGAAATTTAAATTCAATTTAAATATAATCATGCTAGTTTGTTTTTCTGACGATATCATCAATTATCCTGGATAACTTATCAGAAAATATAAAAATGTGTACAAAATTCAGAAAATTGCTAAAATCTCTATTTATATTTGCGATACTCCGGACAAATCTAAATTTAACCAAACTCAAATTTCTCTATTGAAAGAATGCAAAGAATTTATGGTAATTACAGCTAATATGAAGTGATTTTAATTGCATTTATTTAATATTTTTTCTCTATTATCCTAAAACCAAAACTCATTTACTTTTTTTGCATTTGATTTTACGGTGACTTAACTCCATTTAAAAAGTGTTCAGTCATTAAACACAAATGATCGCAATTCCTCACTATTATAACCTTACAGTACAGTATAATACCTGCCATTATGATAGCATCCTGGCCATATTTTAAACCATAGATTAGCTTTAATTATAAATTCAGACAATTATTGAAAGAATGCATATTTTAGTATTACGGGTCTTACAGAACATTTACGATACGAGATGTTTGAATAAAATTAATTACATTTTAAATTTAAGTTTTAGCAAAAGATTTTCTAGAGTTTGTGACCAAAAATGTTAATTTTAATAATCGTTTTTGTGCTTAAATACAATAATTACAGAATATCTCATTCATAGATAACTTGTTTTAAGTTACGATTTTGTAGTGAAGTAACGACTGCTACGAATAAATCTGAATTATTCAATATGTTTCTAACCCAGACTTTTTGACACATCTATTAATCCAATGCAAATATACAAACATATTGTGTTATAAATCAAACCAAAGCACAAGATTTTATTGTTTATACTAAAGTACCAGAAATGAAAGTAACGGATCAAAAACGGAAGCATTTTCAAGATATATACAGAAGAAATGCTAATTATATGAAATGATAAATGTTTTCATATCTTTTCGCAAATCAAACCTAAAATTCATTCGTTTTTTCATTGAAATTACTTGAGTCACAAAAAGTGTTGTAATTACAGAAAATTAATTATATTTTACTCCATATCACTGATTATGTATTTCATCAAACTTTGGAAATCGTATTAAAAAAAAGTTGAAAGACTAAATAACCCAGGATTACTCACTTGTCAGATATTTTAACGAGAATTCATTGAGGGTGATTTTAAAAAATTTATTTGAAGTTTAATTCTTATATGGATATGATCAAACTAGAGCAGTGATAGGCAATGGAGGGGTACAGGAGGAGGGCACCCCCTGTGATTTTGGCCGAGGCTCAATGACAGGGTTTTTAGGGAAAAGCGTGTTTTTTAGGGATTTTGTATCCCCTTGATTTTGTCCAAAATTTTTGGCTTACCCCCCTGTCGTCAGATCCATTGCCTATCTCTGAACTAGTGGTAGTTTAGACCTGTAATAATTTGGATATAATAAACCTTGGAGAAAGATGCGCAGGTTAAAATCTATAAAATCTTTGGCATTACCATGATTGCGCATCTCTGACCTTTATGTGCAGCACAATTTAATATTACAAATGTATTGAAAGCATATTATTATTATTATATTACTGTTAAACGGATTTTGGATTCAAATTTTATTTATATCTTATTCTTTCATATCTCTGGAGAATATAAAAATGCAAATGTAATCAAATTAAGTCAAAGTGATTCCTATCTCTCCTTATCCTCTAATACACTAATTATTTTACATAATAAGAGACAAAAAATTCAGTTATCCGTCAGAAAAGTCAAAAAGATATAACGTTTAATGAATAATAATTTGCATTAATTTTATTCTGTTGTTTGATCGATAAGAAAAGATACACCCAGGGTTATTTGATAGATCATTTAAAAGAGATGCTGAATACATAATCATTTTGAAGGCTAATAAGTTGCTTCATCTGTCTCTAAAACTGCACAGGGTATTTTTTAATTTTAGCCGAGTTAAATATAACCGTTAAGTTTTGTTTGATAAATATGGCACCCGGTTGCTTTTATTAGCTACTATTTTAAGAGAAATGTTGTATTATATTGAATAAAGATGCAAATTGCACCATGCTTCACTTAATATCTCTGTATATATTATGGATCAGCAAAAGAGATGATAATTTAGTGTCACTGCTATTATAGTATACGTGAGCGACAGTTCGTATATTCTCTGAGCTTTAAATAATGAAGAAATTCCGGGAAATAGAAACCCGTTTTTGTTGTATTCTCTGTCTCAACAAAACCAATGAAAGATGTCTTTCCTCTGAATTAAGTTTTCCGATTAAATACGTGTTTGCTATCCATTGCAACACAACTCAACTGAATGTATCATTCATTGAATAAAGATTTGATTACCCGACACAAAAAACTGTATGAATGAACGGATAGCTACATTGGCCGAACATTATACAACTTTAAATTATTATAGGCTGGGTCAAATCTCGATTTTTTAGAACAACTTGAATTACAATTGAACCTGGCTCAATTTGTTTAAATATTCAGCTGAGAATATCTTTTATTTATTATTTTTGTGCTGAAATTGAATATACAGTATAATAAATGCATTAGAGATGAGTTAAAACGAATGTTCACTTCATTTAAACAGAAAGCAATTCTTCACTAATTATATTCACATTTATTTCTATTCCCATTCGAGTACTTAACCAGAAATCATATCAATTCTAATGAAGTTATTATTATTATCGAAGAAATCAAGTGTCAAATAATAAATGCAAACTATTATAGTAGAGTTGATTCGGAAAATCAAATAAATTATTATAATTAATGATTATTTATATAAATGCTATTAAATCACAGGAAGAATAAAACATGAATGCAATGAATATTTGTTAAATACAATTTTCATCACTGATCACTTTTTATTTACTATACCCGGGAAACTAAATAAATGTTAGTTGCTTATAAAGTAGAGCAGGTTATATACTCAAGCAAAAACTAATGTTCAAAATCCGTTTCTAATTCTCATACTTTAAGAATCCCTGTATTTATGTCTTCAAACATATAAACAGTTCAACACTTTAACAATGAATTGTCACCCAATTTCAATGCTGTCTTAGATATTAAACTGTATATCAGACTTAATAATTGTAGTTATTTTGAAATCTCTAATCCTTATGAATTTTATTTGTATCATAAAGTGTGTGGACATATTTGATGTCTATGAGAAGTGTAAAGGAGTTGCCGGAATTTGAATTTTTTCTTCAGTATTTGATGAAATTTTATCAATGAATAATGATGATGATGCAGAATCATGCACAAATTTTGTTGAAAAATTAAAAGAAATTGATCAAGAACAAAACCAGTTTTAAACAGAAGTTCTAAGTTAGATGAGATAATTGAAAAATTCTTTCGGAACAATATTTATACTAACGAATGGTAATTAGAAATACAAAATAAAATTGTTTGACAACTCTTTCAACTAAAAAAAATTGTAGGGCTTGGCGCTCCCTTTTACTGACTACCGTAATAACAGAAATAATAATATGAAAGTCATTATAAAGTTCGTTAGAAAATATAATATAATGTCTTAAAAAGAAATTCTCATATTTTTTAGTAAAATCTGTTAAACGATGAAAGAATGGATACAATACTTGAAATAAATATGTTATGAAATGCACAAACAATTTATTTGATTTGGATTTCTATATCAATAATAGCTTTAAAATTGTATTGAATTTTGTTTTCAAAACACTTTTCAGGAAATATGATCCGAATGGTCAGTATTTCTGACGGATTAATATCAGAGAATAGATTGAAGCGAAAGTGATTTGAGTTAAAAATATATATCGTTTTCATTGATTTGAAAATAATTTTGTTTATAAAGTGCACAGAATTGTGGAAATAAAGCAAAGATTTATGAATTTTTTGATATTCAAACCAATTTAATTGTCAAGTAATTTGAGTAATAATTCAACAAAAATTATATTAAAATACTTTTCAAAGTTTATTGAAAATTTAATAAATCAAATAAAAAGTAAAAATGTTTTCACATTATAACTCACTTTTCATTTTTCTATTAATTAATGAAATTTAATATCTGTTTTAACAGTTGTTATAAAAAAAAATTTATAAACTTTTTGAGATCGAAAATATGTGCGAATAGTTTCAAAGATTTTTTCCAATTAAATCTAACGAGTATTTTAAGCTTTGCTCAAATGTTTGACGAAATTATGAAACTTTTTTCTTTAACATAAAAATCTCAAAACATTTATATATTGACAAAATCTGATCGAATTGAAGACATTGTTATGCACTTCACAACTATAGCACACATTTCAATGTTTTGTTTTCTATTTTTTCAATAAGAATCTGAAAATATGTAAAGAAAGGATACTTTTGGAGCAAAACTGCGTGAATTGAATGCATAGACAACTGAATTCACTTCTCTCTCAAACTCAGGCATCGGTTCTCGCATACAGTTATTGCTCTTCTCTATTGATTTTCATCCGATATTCTCTTTGACTGTTAGTAAAGAGTATGACATCTGTTCGGCTCAATTCAAGTTAATTATTGAAAATTACTTCGATTTCAATAATCTGGACCAATAAGGCACTCACGTGTCAATCATTTTTAGACAGTTATTTAAGTGATCTCTGGGCCATCTTTGTATAGCATCACTTGTTTTCATGGATTTGCCTCTAATTATCATATTTTATATCAATTATTCATTTATTTATGTTTTTGAATATCAATTGAAAATAAATTTTTTATTGATTTGGAAATTGACTCTAATTATGGAGAGGAAAAAGTTTAGCGTAATAATAATCAAGGGCAATCTCAAAAATATTACGTGTTGGCCGAAAGACGTCCATCACTGGCTTCTGGCATTTCTGTTCAGGGTTGAATTATAGTTTAAATACGCAAACAGACAACTTACAACTTGAAATTCTGAGGCCGACCCCCATTGAGCTCCAAGTGTCTGACTGTATCTACAATTGCTATCGCCCAGGTCATTGTAATGAATGTAAGAATTTTTCTAAAGACCGTATCGTTTGTATGGGCACCCGGGTGCTTTTTAATTGTTTAATCACTCAATAAAATTATGACAAAGAACTCTGACTGGTTGATTTAAAATTTTTAATTGAAAATTGAGTGATTAAACAATTAAAAAGCACCCGGGTGCCCATACAAACGATACGGTCTTTATAAAAATTCTTACATTCATTACAATGACCAGGGCGATAGAAATTGTAGATACAGTCAGACACTACGAGCTCAAGGGGGTCGGCCTCAGAATTTCAAGTTGTAAGTTGTCTGTTTGCGTATTTAAACTATAATTGAACCCTGAACAGAAATGCCAGAAGCCAGTGATGGACTTCCTTCGGCCAACACGTGATATTTTCAATCATAGAGAATGCCCTTGATTATTATTATGCTAAACTTTTTCCTCTCCATAATTAGAGTCAATTTCCAAATCAATAATTTATTTTCAATTGATATTCAAAAATATAAATAAATGAATAATTGATTTAAAATATGATAATTAGAGGCAAATCCATGAAAACAAGTGATGCTATACAAAGATGGCAACAAACGATACGGACTTTAGAAAAACTCTTTAGACGACGGACTGCCCACTTACCCTGTATTGTCTCACACTCACCATTGCATTCGTAGGTATTTTATGGGAAAACTACCTGTAATTCAAAACTCGGCACTAATGCCGTGAGTGAAATGATTGACTGCACAGTTACGCTACGGCTCATACTGTAAAGACATACTGTCTTTGTCATACCAATTGTCCTCTTTGGGCAATAATTATTACCCTGTTAAATTGACGACAAAAATGAAATAAACCCAATTGTTATGTATTTATTGAATCATATATTTTATAATGAAATACAAAATCGCTTTTCAGTTATAATACAAAATCTCATTCAAAAACATATCAATTCGTATAAAACTTTTCCAAATGTTTGACCATTTTGTCTGCCTTTTCGGGTTTAAGGCCTAATTTTTCTGCCACTTCGTGAATGGTAGACACACCTTCGGGAACGACACGATATGGTTGAGTATTAGTGCCCAACAGAAAGTCTGGCAACTGATCGATAGCCACGTAATCGTTAATATTCTTCTTAGAGATCAAATACATGTATTTCGTCTGTTCTTCGTTAAGCCACGAGCGGAACATCTTGTATATGGCTTCGAGAACTGCAGGCATTTTGTATATTAAAATGGCGTTCACTAAACCCGGATAGTATTCCTGCATAACCGTGGTCGTAAATTTCAAAACATCCAGGTCTGCATTCTTTAGGCCGGCATCTCTGCTATCCATTAACACTGTCAGACCTTGGAGTTTGTAAAAAGATATTATATAATAAGAAAATAAGTTATAACAAAGACAGAGATGTTCAAGGTGGTCAACTTATAATAGGGTAATTTTAGCATTATATCGACATTAGGTTCAGTTTAGAATCAATAATAGTTTAGTTTGTTTTAGATTTAGTTATTTTATTGCCGACGACAAGAATAGCTATTTGCAAAAAGATCGGGTCAGACCCCCTCTCAAACATACGGCTATATTTAGTTCACTTTGCACCCGACTATTTTTGAGAAATTAATAACTTATTTAAGTAACAAAACAATAAAGAATTATATTTATAATACATAGTTATTATTAATAACAATGCAATTATGATATTCTGTAATCAAATGCTTATAAATACTTAACAAACCTTTTCCCTCATTCTTCTCGTCAATGGTCTCAATGTGTTTAACCAAAAATTTCTGGACGTGTTCTCTCCAGGCTTTTGACTTCTTGGCCACCTTTCCTCTCGATATGATCAAGGGGGCTCCATTGCGATCTTTCCCATAGATCATTAGAGCTGCGCTCTGATAGCCCTCTTTAGCGAAGTCTTTGTCAGTGATTTCTCGGACACCAAACGATTTCCTCCATTTCATAGCTTTGTCCAAACTCTCCAATGCCTTATTCACCTCCGGATCCGACTTATAATCAAATAAAAAGCGACGCAAAGACCAGTCATTTGTCTTAATCTTCTCAATATCTTGGCTGTAATAAAGTTCCGGATTTTTATCCACTCTTTCCAAAAACTTTTGTCTTAACTCATCCACCAATTTCTGAGATATATTCGCACTTTTGGAATAAACATCGAGAATAGGAAACACTGTTTCACTCATTTTAAAAATAGGTTCGTTATTATAACTGCTAATAAAATAACGAAATCTCTATTCCGTCGTTGCTTTATATTAATATCATTTCAGGCTTTAATATATAAAACAGTTTCAAAACTTATGCAATAAGTGGTCGGCCCTGAAAACCAGTAGTCAAACCAAAACCTGTATTCGTTTATAAGTTATATTCACAAAAAAAGTTTTCCACAATAATTGAATTCTTTGCCTGATATTAAATACTGTTTAAAATTCAAGTTTTACCCCTTATTTGAACAACTTTCCAAAAGTTTCATTGCTATTATTTTTAAGTGCAATTTATTATCTATTTTAAGCAAATATAATGTTATTCGGAAGTGTAGCCTGCTCATTCAATAGAATATTAAGCTGGTAAAATTACTTATTGATTTTTTCCAAAGTCTGGAGATTACTACCGGTAGTAGTAATTTATTGCCTTATAGTCGCTGTTATTCTTTGTTTTAATAGCTCTGGACATTCATTGATATTTATCAAAATAACCCGAGTGACTCACTGAATATAATTGGAAAAATGTTAGGCTTTGGGTTTGGATTTAAACCTATTATTCAATTTTAGGTCGATTTTGTTTTCCTTGTAATTATGTATTGTTTTGCTAATGACTTAATGACTAAATTAAAAACTTTTGCTTTGAATATATATTTTCTATTGTATAGACATTGAGACTGAAATGAAATGCAATCATTCATTCGATAACTTTGTAAACTATTTCCTGCTATTAATTGCTTATAAAAAGTAATACATCAATACTTTAAATGATCTGAATGCTTTTTTCTATTTTGTAAACCATTCAAAAGCCTAACTTTTACATAACTATTGTCTTCATAGTCGCCCCTCTCTCTCATTTTGAATGCTAGGCCAAACACTGTTATAGAGATTTTGAGCGACAGGACATGAAAGCTGATGTCTGGTCGTCATACTATAATTCAAGACTGCTATGATTTATATAAACTATAAAAATATTGATTGGTAAAACGAAGGTTACACTGATCATTTAATTTCAAGTCAACATTTTGCTTGCAATTGCTTTTGAAGGTATTCTCACATACAGTGTGTATATATTTTTGTGCGAATAGCTGTATAAATATAAAATGGATAAAATTGTTGCGACCCAAGGATTTATATGAGGGATCAGCAAGTGCCAAAATATCAGGGGGTATTTGAGAACAAGTAGTGGGGTATTCAAGCTCAATTTTTTCAAAAGTAAGGGATTGGCAGTAAATGACTCGATTAATAGTATAATATATTTCAGATAGAAATTCAAATACCAGTTAAAACTTAAAAATCTTTATTTGTCGTCAAATACTTTTAGGTTTTTTATTTGGTATTATGTATTGGGTTAGCATTCAGTCCTAAGCTTAGGTTGCATTGCACGGTATGATTGCTTATTGTGTCAGAAATGACAGATCGTTCGCATTTTCAAAATGTTTTATTACTTTAATTATTGAGTTTAAAATGCAATTACAAAGTTGTGAACAAATATTTTAATAATTAATGTTTTGGGAAAAGCACTGGTTTTTCATGACTTACAAAAAATTTAAATACAATTAATTTTAATTCGTATAAAACTTTTCCAAATGCTTGACAAGTTTGTCAGCCTTTTCCGATTTGATGCCTAATTTTTCCGCTAATTCATGAGCTGTGGGCACACCTTCAGGGACAGTACGATACGGTTCGGTATTAGTGCCCATTAGGAAATCTGGCAACTGATCGATAGTCACGTAATCGTTGATATTCTTATTGTTGGTCAGATACATGAATTTCTTCTGTTCCTCATTGACCCAGGTCCGGACCAGCTTATAGATGGCTTCGAGAACCGCATGCATTTTGAAAATAAAGGTCGCGTTCACTAAACCTGGATAATAGTCCTGCAGAATAGTGTTGAGGAACTGTAAAGTATCCATATCTGCATTCTTAATACCAGTCTCTCTGCAGTCCATCAAAATTGTGAGACCTATTCATACATAGGATTATAGAAAAGAAAATCAATTGATAACCGATTTATGTAATTATTATTCTTTAGGACAAGTGTTAACTCAATTAAATATAATCTAGTAATAAAAACTCAAAACTATCTCACCTTTTCCTTCGTTTTTAGTATCAACCTGTTCAAATTGGTGAACCAAAAATTTCTGACCAATTTTATTCCATGTTTTAGTCTTCTTGGCCACCTTTCCTCTCATTATCATTAATGGCGACCCATTGCGATCTTTGCCATAAACAATGACACCTGCGCTCAGATAGCCTTCTTTAGTGAAGTCATGGTCATTGATTTCTCGGACACCATATGATTTGCGCCATTTCATAGCCCTGTCCAATCTCTCCAATGCCTTATTCAGCTCCGGATCTGATTTAAAATTAAATAAAAAGCGACGCAAAGACCAGTCATTTGTCTTAATCTTCTCAATATCTTGGCTGTAATAAAGTTCCGGATTTTTATCCACTCTTTCCAAAAACTTTTGTCTTAACTCATCCACCAATTTCTGAGATATATTCGCACTTTTGGAATAAACATCGAGAATAGGAAACACTGTTTCACTCATTTTTTGAATTATTTCGTATATAAATCGAAGCAAAATATTTGAAACAATTAATAAACTAATAATTAAAGACTGTATTCAACAGAATGACTGAAGACATTAGCAATTACTATAAGAATATGTAAGAGTAAATGACCCTGACTTGTGAGCTCTTGTAACTAACCAAACCCAGTAGAAGTTTACTTAAGTGTGATTCTTATCACAATCATTATTAATAAACTTATAAAACATATAATATTATCGCATAATAATAATAAACGCAAATAATAGTATAATAGTATCAAGTCATTCGACTGCAATGATAAATTGTCAAATTGAGCAAGCATTCATAATTGTCAAAATCATATATTTTGGTTTTGTGTCGGCTCAAATATCTAATAATTCAATTTCTCAGATATAGATTACTTCCCCGTATATCAATCCTAGCATATGTTGTATCAATGTACCCGTATAAAATATAAGTTAAGCAAGTAGTGAGCAACAGACCAAGATGAAACTAAATATTGTTGAGTTATTGTAATCAGAAATAAATATTTACTGAATAACATCGCAAATGATATTTAATGTCTAAACTCACTATCGGTTGACTACTTATGTGATTAGAGCTAATCATTAGTATTAATAAAAATTATCACTTCATTAACAATAGTATTGATCATGTTTTCAATAACCCGCACCAATCACTGCACATACACTTAAGTCTTTTTCAACGAACATTCACCTTTGCACCTTGCAGATATTGGTGTATTTTTGAAATCATACCAATGAATAATGAATTTCAATGCATTTAATTAAAGAGATTTCAAAGACATTCAATACCTAACAGTAAATAAATGCCAATATTTTTTGTTTTCATTCAATACTTATTGCGATAAATGAAAGTAATTTTTTCTAAATTATTATATAATTATCAGAGTCTGTAAAAGCATCGAACCTAGCCCTATGTATGAGTCTGGTGTCATCACTACATACAAAGGGGGAGTTAGCACATCAACTCAATAGTAAGCAGTGTTAACGTTCAAACACAGTTCAAAGATATGTTGAGAAAAGCACTGTTTGAACTGAAACTTTCCATTTGAAACCACATACTTGAACTGTGTTTCAACGTTAACCTGCTTACTATTGAGTTGATGTGCTAACTCCCCCTTTGTATGTAGTGATGACACCAGACTCATACATAGGGCTAGGCTCGATGCTTTTACAGACTCTGATAATTATATTATGTATGGTTTGGTTTCATTGGTTGACTTTTAATCCTTCAGTTAACATAACATTTCTATTCGTGTCATCCGTTCAACTATTTCCTCATCGATGAGTCCTTCAATCAAATGAAATAATATACTGATTGCGCAAACAGATTGGTTCTGATCATTATTATTAAATGCATTTGTTCATAGATTTAATTGGTTTTATAGTTTGAGAATTTTAACCTTGCTCATAATACAAGGATCATCATTTTTATAAATTAATTATTAACATAAATTTTTATTATTGCAAATCAATAATAATTCTAAATAAAACATGGTTAAATGTTGTGATAATTTGACATTGCTCATTTGTTGAATCATTAGAGAAGAATTTGAAACTAAGAATAATTTAGATAATTATTAATTGGTTTTGATTTCAATAATTCTTATTTTTTGAAAAAAATATGATTGAGTTATGCGCTAACAAACTGTTCAAAATGTTTGGCGAATTTCTCTGCCTTTCCCTCTTTGAGTCCCAGAGTTTTAGACAATTGTTGAGCTGAAGGCGCATTCGCTGGAACTGTACGATAAGATGTAGTGTTAGTTCCCCTCATAAAGTCCGGCAATTGATTGCTTGCTATGAAGTCATTGATATTCTTCTTATTAGTCAATCGCAAGTATTTCCTCTCGTCTTCGCTGAGCCACGACTGGACCAGTTTGTGGACAGTCTCCAGAACTGACGGCAACTTATGTATCAAAGTTGCGCTTAAGAGTCGCGGATAATAGTCTTTAAATAGATTTGTAATGAACTGAAGCGCTTCTGAATCAACATTACTAACACCGGCGCCCTTACAGTCGATTACTAGTGTTAGGCCTAACCAATGATAAAATCAGTTATAATTATATTAAATATCAGTCAAATGGTTTAGAGCTCGCAATTTGAACGCATTTTTGGTCCAAACCTTTTCCGTTATTATTCGCATCGATTTTCTCTACTCTATAAACGAAATACTTCTTCAGAATCGGTACCCAAGACTTGATCCGACGGTTAATATTTCCTCTGAATATCAGAAGCGGCGCTCCGTTCAGGTCCTCTCCGGACACAAAACAATAGCCGCTTCGATACAACTCTATTGGGAAGTCCTTGTCGTTCAGATCGCGTACACCGAAAGACTTTCTCCATTGGTATGCATTGACTAACCTTTTGAGCGCCAGTTCAGCATTGTTTTTGCTGACTAACAAAAATCTTTGTATCGGCCAATCAGAAGACCTGATAAATTCGATGTCATCCATGTAATATTGATCCGGACTTGTGGACACTTCTTCCAGGAGTCTTCGGCGAACATCTTCTACCAGACCTATCGGTATATCTGCCGCCTCTTTGAACGCCGTATATGTAATGCCAGACATAATCACAATTATTATTATAAACTTTTATTCGGATTTAAAGAATTTATTTTAATTATTGCTTAAAATGAATTCAAATTTCGAAATTAATTCAATTTATGAGAGTATTGAAGGAATTTATGTTAATCTGAACTAATTTTGATAATAGTTTTGGAACTTTATTCATAATAACTATGAATTTAATGTAAGAATTGTAAGGAATATATATTTAATTTTATCGTTGAATAACTTCCTTTTAAAACAAATATTTCTATAAATATATTAAATTTTAGATAAAATCGATCCTAAAATAAATCTGAATTTAAATATTTGGTTGAAATTGATCTAAAATTTGTTAAAATTCTTATTTATTTTCTTCATAATCTCTGCCTATTTTTATTATACAGTTCTGTATTATTTGTAATTACTAGTACCTATGTCTAATGACCCTGGTCAGCTTAATGAAGATACTACTGTTGTCAACCAGGTTTATAATATGAAAATCAAATAAATATGAGTTTGTGCGCAGAAATAATATTGTATTCAATCAAATGATGTTGGTTATTGAAATTGATAATGCAAAATAACTTGATTATTTTAGCTTTTCGATGTATAATTAAATTAGGGATGGCCAAGCTCGGCAAACCTAGGGGGG
>JAQIWA010001773.1:0-16303 GCA_034693305.1 Eueremaeus valkanovi | reverse complement strand
GCCCCTACCTGTACCCCCCCTGTCCAAAAATTTTGGCTTACCCCCCCCTGTCGTCGGACCCATTGCCTATCTCTGGTGTGCGACACAGACATAGACAGTAACATTAGTGAAAAATGTCATAAATCAAAAATAATTATCATTAGAAAAAAAGAAATACTATTTACTATACTATACCAAAGCAGACATAAGAGAACAGACTGTATATACAGATAGAGTGTATGAAAATGTTTGCAAAAATGAGATAATTTATCAGTTTATCACTTAATGTATGGCTGAATGGATTAATGCATAGCTTTTATGGCATTTTATGAAAATTCATTTTTTCTTCCTTTTCTCTTAAAAGATATACAAAAGTAATATACAGTATATATTAAGATTAAATGACAATTCCTTTCTATAACTTCAATACCTATTATATTCTGTTTTTGTTTAAGACGAAGAAATGTATTGACTTTTATATATAGGAACAGATAGTAAGTTAGTGTTAAAAGAAATTTAATTTATTTTTTTTCTTTCTTTTTCTTATTCTCTTTCACTTCTCGCCTGATATTGAGAAAGTGTTAGCACTTGAGTGCAGAAAATTGCGATTCACTTCACTTTGTTATCTGTTTGTGAGAGCGAAGAGAATAGAGAGAAGAAAAGAGAAAAGAAATGACAAAATATGGCACAAAATATAATATATAGAAAAATATATGAAATTAAGATAAAAATGTTAGCGAAACAGGCCTTCACTCATATATTGTTCTTTTTTTTCTTAACTTATAATAAGTGAGATTAAAGGAGAAAAAGAGGAAAACTATTTATATATTGAATATTTGAATGAAGAAAATGATGAAATTATAGCCAATTTTGTTAAAATCTTTTTCTTTCTATTGTAGAGATAATTAAATGAAAGCAATTTCTTGGAAGGTATTTCTAAAATTCTATCTGGATTGAAATTGAAACTAGTCAAACATTTTTCGTGTTAATATCATTTTACAGGTCATTATTCTATTGATTTTTATAAAACTTTAATGCATTTGAAAATGAAAACTATTTCTAAACTATTTTGAAAATTAGTTTTTTCTACTTATACTGCATATACTGGCAGTTAGTCTCATATAATACTGTATGTGTCATAAATAGGACGATACGTTTGTCGCCAGAAAATTGGTTATCATTAAAGTATTTTTTGTCACTGTTGTTGTCCGCACACATAGTTAGCTTTGAAAACAGTTGCTGTGCCTAATAGTGATTAGAGTACAAGGAAAAGGATCGAAACAGTGAGGGGAACGGGTATTGTTGTTTAGAAAAATACGTCTATATATTCTCAGATTGGCTTTGGATTTGAGGCTACACTGACTGACTGTATGCTCTAAATTACACTTTTGTGCTTAAGTGTAGCAAACATTAAGAGATTCTGTGCTGTAATTGAGTGCAATATTTTATGGCTTTCTCTTTGACATCAATTTTTCTCGTATATGCCATTCGTATAACTATATGCTTTCGACCAGAATTGTACTGCCGGTGCCACACTTGCCATATAATATCGCAATATCAGCACTGGTACTGTATATAACGAAAATTGAGTTTCACTTCTTTTTTGTTTTACTCCTTATTTTAGTTTTAGAATAACATTCATTTCATTGCCTATAATATATATTTGGTATTAAATATTTGATTGAATACAATATTTGTGATAAGCAAATAATACAATGCATGTCCTTTCTTATAGTACTCTATAATCAGCGATGGGCAGATAGTATATTTTAATTATGAGCTTCCTCATTTTGCTCTGTTTATAGTAGACGTATTTGTTTTTAGCATTTTGTGATCAATGTTTGAAAGTTAACGAACGAACTGAAAGTTGATATATGATTGCAAAATATTTTACATGCTGGATAGCCCTGGCTCATACCTGGGTGCACATCTCTGATTATACACTTCTATTTTCTGTTATTATGTCTATATTTATGGAAAATATTTTGTTTTTCTAACTAATACTGTTATAAACTTATTCTATTGGTTATTATTCTTTTAAATTGAATTGAGATTCTGTTTATATTCTTATATTCTTTTATCTTCAGTCCAAAGAATATGTTTTATTCCCTGTTTTTGTTCATTCATAATAATGGATCAAATATTTTATAATAAGTACGAATAGAGAGTAAACAGAATTGAAGTTCTTTTTTATTGTTTTATTACTTGTGTTGGTATAACATCAATAAATTGATCACAAAATTCAAAAATCAAAAAGAAATTGAAAATAAAAATCGATTCGTAAAGCATTCAAATTATTAAACAAAATAATATAATGTTTGGTTTCATACTCTTCAAGAATATTCTGTAATTTAATGTATTGTTTGCGATGTATTGTTTATACTGTAATATTTAATTGTAGAAAAATAAGCAAGATAATATTTAATTGTTTGAATTAACTTTATTTTTATTTTTGAAGTTCAAACAAAAGGATAAATTAATTGAAATTTTAATTGCAATGAAATTTAAGTCAAAAAGTATATAAAATATATTTTTAGGCAAACAATTCATATAATACTTTCAATTAGAAAATGATGGAAGAGTTAGCACAAACCCGGACTAAATAAATATAAAACTGAAATCTCTTTTTTATTAAATTTCTGCAAACAATGTGTGTAATAGCCATAGAATAGGTTTACTGTCTATTCTATTCTCTATTGTAAACTCGATTCTCTAATTTCAGGAACTGATGAACAGAATTATTCACACATAACGTGTTTCGAAGTAAATGTCAATTAATAGAAATAACTTTGGAATTGATACTATGCTCTCACACCAGTAGTGACCGATAATTATCAGTTATCAGTAGTTAATACAACGTAAAGACATAGACGAGAGAGAGAGAGAGAGAGAGAGAGAGAGAGAGAGAGAGAGAGAGAGAGAGAGAGCAACGTGAAAGATGAGTAGAGTTATGGTATCATAACTAACTTATATACCGAAAATTGCTTCTAACTTATGGCATATTACCCTATAATCTCGTTAGAACGAGCATTTTAACTTGGTGAAATACTTTGGTGTTTAATAATTACATGTTATTAGGTATGGGCTATCAATGAGATTCGTGTGATATAAATAAAAGTATGCAATTTGAGTGAAGACAGGATTCAAATATTTTATGGATTAATATTAGAACATTTCTTTCATTAAAATCACCATGATCATGCAAACTGGATTATTTTTTCTGACTTTTTTTAACTTGTAAGCTTTATGCTCATATTTCCTTATATTAATTTATATATTTGTGCAAGGTGTAAAATTATAGTCTGGTCTATTCATGAAATGTGTATATGCATGAGTGCGCACTAAATTCGGGACATTAGGGTATATACTATTGATATGCTATCCAGTATTATCTCAATATATTACATAAGGCTTTGATATAAATCATACTTGACTTGTGAGCGATAATATTACTTTGTGTTCGCTATTACTAAGTATTATATTTATAAATAACTTATTTTACTTATTATTAATACACTATATCATAGCTAACTGTACTGGAGGTGATATATAGCACAATAGATTTTTTTCGCTGTATTTTTAATGATTCACACAATAAGTTTCAATTTTCATAAAATAATTTTTACACTTAATTAACAACAAAATGGAGAGAAAAGAGAAAGAAATTAATTAAAAAAAACTGATATTTCCATTAAGTTATTTAATTATCAGACAAATTGTAAACAAAAAACAATTAAATTCAGTTTAAAAAAAACAAATCAATAAAAAAAACTAACTTAGACTACAAAAAAAGGAAATATTTATTTTAATTAATGTTTTTTACTCCACTTTTCGTTTCCTAGTTTTCTAGACTAAAGTCTATTGTTATATATATATCGTAATGAAAGTCATTTATTTAAATCATTTCTAATTTGTTTAATAGGAACTGAAACAGTCGGGGAATAGGATTTAATTCCTGGGATTTTTTGTGCTCAGCCTTGTCTCTATTGCTCCCTTTCCTTCACTCTATTCTGTTTGCAAATCCTCTCAAATTGAAGATAAAGAAGAAAACAACAAATTTTGCTAAGACTCACATCAATCAGCCGATAATCAATTGTTAGGCCAAACAAAAAGCCTTATTCTTATGCACACAAACAGACAGAGCGTATAAATTGATTGATTGCCGCAAAACGTTAAGCCAATTATAGAAACAAAGTATAAATAATTCAGCCTGTATACTTTATATAGGACCTTGAATATAGACATAATGCAGATGTATTGATACGACAAAGTTTTTTACCTGAAATTTATTTCAATTTTCAAATTTTGCTTACATTTATATTTCGGATAAATTCATATCAAATTTCATAATATATTTGTGTATTAATGTCTATTATATGAACGCAAAGCCGTATCTCTTGAGGCAAATGTGGAGAAAAAGATTTATCAAATGCTTTGGGCTTAAATTGTCGTTTTTTCACTAAATAATAATTCAAAACTATTTTATTATATGTGAAGTCTATTATAGCTGTGTTTATGGCAACCGAAAGTCAAATTTTCTTATCTATATTTTATGTTTCACTGGTTTCTACTTTTTTTTCTCCCATACTATGCAATGAGAATGAGTAGAGAAAAAAGATTTTTATTTTTTATGACATTTTTTTCTTATATTCAATTATTGATGGCTTTCTATAGGGTTTGTAATTACATGACATAACTCATAAATTTTTGACATAATTTCATTAGCCGTCGAGTGATATATATATATTTGCTTTTTATGACTTATACTGCACTTAAGATCATATAATTAAGTTATGTTTGACTAATGAATAATTTTCAATTTCAATGCATTTGTGCTTTTAATGCAATCTTAACTCTAACTAAATATACAGTATTTCTAATGTAATTGTATTCTGTATTTTCAGTCTCTGATTGCATACATTAGTGTCTGAAAGTGAAGTGTCATTTACAGGCGCTTTAGAAAAGACGTCTAAATTATCTGAATTGTCTTTAGTTTATCATATACTCAGAGTAAAAGTTAAATTGAATTTTTTCATTTAGAAGAAACAAAAACAGAGAAGAAAAGAGTGAAAGCATTGCTTGTAATGATGTGAACATTTCAAGTATAACGGAATCAATTGTTTTGTCACACAATTCGCTGATCTAAACATAAGGATAAGTTTCGCTTCTTTTAGCAATACTTGTCAACATGTTTGAGCACTGGCTCTAATCATTCATCACTACTGGCCCTCTCGGCTACAAATGACCCAAACATACACTATAGAAGAATTCTGTTCAGAATTTGTTGAATCAATAAAATAGTTTCAGTTTATTCTTCAGTCGAATCCATTCATTATATTCTTACGAATGATATTATTCTTTAAATAAAATTTCAAACATTCTGTAAAAAATTAGATTTATATCCAAAAGAATATTTTTTATCCAACATTTGTTATATCAATACAATATTTTATGGAAACATATCATACATAGAGCTCAACATTTTTTCTTCTGGAAGATAGTGTATAACAAATCAAATTTTTTAGCAGTTTTTATGAGACAAGTCATGCAAAACCGTTGTTCAAACACTTCTTCTTTTTATCCGATGTAAGCATTTCAGTGCCAGAAAAAAGTCCTTAATTTAATAGATGAGAGAAAAAAGTTTATATATTTTTCTTTCTTTTCTTATTCTGTGAAATAAGAAATTTTTGTGTTGTGTTAGCGCTGAAGCAAATGATGTGCAAAAGAAGACGTGAAGTGAAGAACGCAAATAAAAAATATAGATCTGAAGTGAAGTTCATTATTCAGCTATTGTTTGATATAAGACTCTATAGACTGTCATTAGGTTTGATATTCAGCTTCAGTTCTCAATAGCTATTGAAAACTTTTCAATGATATCATTAATAATAAACTAATTTATGGGAAAAGATGTTTCGAAAGTCAAATTAATTTACCCTATCTTTGAAAGTTAGCTTTTGTGCGTAATGTATGAAAAATATTGTATTAAAAAAATATAAATATTTCCCAACAAAAATACTGAATGATGTGGACCATAATTTTCATTAGTATTTAAGAGTTAATATAAATTTTCTTTTGAAATATAAGCACAAAACTAATGATGAAAATTAATTTTCATAATTCAAAAACAACAATAACTAATCATATTATGAATAAATAATAAGAAAAATATTTTTAATTATATTTTAGTTTTACTTTTATTAACTTTAATATTAATATAAGAATAAAACAATGAATAGACGGTTAGAATGGGAAAGGGATGCAGTAGTTGCTTATATGACAGTGTCGTAAATAGGCCACAGTTGAAGACATTCATTATATGGAAAATTTAATTTTCATATCATATTCATTATAATGGTTTGCAATGATGTTCATTAAATTATGGTAGTAGCAAGCTAATTCTAATCGCATCTTCTTTATTATGCTTATTAAGCATTTAATGACAAAAATGATCTAAACTTTTATAAAACTCATTCAATTCCTTTCACTTTATTTCATATAATATTCATTAAATAATTTACGGAAAGGTTGAGAAATGATAAGGAAATCCAAGAGACTATTCACTGATTACTACACATTTTATGCCGAATACTACATGTGCTTACGTCGATAATAAGCTGCAATACTAAATAAAATTAAATAATTTGCATAAAATAAAAGTGTCATAAAATTTGTATCAAATTATTTGAATAGTTTTTGAGACTTAATTGAATACAAAATGAATGTTTAGTTCATTTCTTTTGAAGCGGAATATAAAACAGTTTTTTCTGTAAAAAACGATTATTTATAGCATTTAAATATATATTTTTCTCCAAATAGAGAGTAGACGTAGAAAAATATGAATAAAAGATGAGTTTAAAAGTAAAAGTATTTTTTAATCCATTACTCCATATATCCATTTGTGAATGTAGTCTATAGACGGAAAGGTCTTATGGCTATAGTTAGCAAACAGTAAGGGATGTGCAAAAAGATGAGCAAAATATGTGACAAAAAAAATATTCGATTCATTATTCTTCGATCAAAATACTTGAAAGTCCTTTTGTTAAGCGCTATATAAAGAATATTCTTATTATTCTTCTCTTCGGTGAAGACATTCGAAGTCAAAGAAGAAGTTCTAAGAATAAAAAAAGATTTTTTTTGCTTAAAGAATAAATGGTTTGAGAATAAACTTTTTTAAAGTGATCTCGTCTTTTGAAGAGATAAAAAACTATTGAGAAAAATATCGCGATAATCGAAAAGAAGAAAAAGAATAAGATATAAAGAATATTCTGTGAAAAATATTAGACATTTATAAGGAAAATGTTGTGGAATATAACGATAATTTCTTTTGCTTAAAAAGTGAAATGTTATGTATTATAGCTTAGGATATCTCAAGCGATAAGACATTAGATTTTTGACTAAAGAAACCTAAAGTAAAGAATATTTTTTGCTTCACTTTTTAAACGATTCTTTTGAGAGGAATTAAGAAGAAAATCACTTTCGATGAGAAATAATAAAATCTAAAGTCAAGTAACAGAAGAATAATAACAGCAAAAGTAGTGATAATATTATTCGTTAACTTTACTTTAAGAACAATCAATCGACTGATGATATGTCGATAAATATATGAACTAAAAGCAAAATACTCTTTATTTTTCTGCTTTTCAAATATTGCGAACATTTTTATATAATCTCTTCTCTTCTCTCTCTCTTTTTTTTATTATATACAATCAAATGTCAGTTTAATTCGTTTTGATCTATAGTTTTTCGTACATTAAAAATAAGAAATTTTTTTAAGAGTATTGTAGAAAAAATCTATATTTTTTCGCTATTTTTTCTGTTCGACTCAAACATTAACTGAAATAAAGTTTTCGATATAAATAAAAATCAAATATAATATTATTGATGTTTAGAGAGAGTATGCTATTATTAGTTGTGACATCAAAGGCTTCTTCGGCTAAAAACTTCTCAGAGCATTCATTTATTCTTTAGTCAGCGGAAAAAATTGCGAACAAAAATGTTAAATAAAATACAATAAAAATTCTGTATTATTATTGTTATAGTGTTTCTGAAGCCGACATCGATTGTAAGCTGTTTTTTCATGTTATGATCTCTTTAGGTATTAAGTACTTTATATAACTTATACTTCGACTACAACTATAAAACACAGAGAAATATAACTCAATTTTGATTTTATAGATATTGTATTGAGAAGTAAAACAAAAAAATGTTATAAAAGGAAAAGTATTTTATTATTTCTGAGCTTTTCTGAAATATTAATTATAAACATATACTGCAATAGAAGTACAATGAAAACACTGTATAATAATAAGGAATATTAATTATCTTATATTATGTGATATTAAAAGACGAGATAAGAAAAATGACAGAACTCTTAAGGGATGGTCCAGAAAGTACATACGCTCAGAATCACAATTTAGCCTTGTATATAACCTTTGATTTGTTAGCCAATGGAATCGTAATAAAATAAATATAGTTTTTTAAACATAAATACATTGACTCCATTGGATATAAATATAGATAAAAACAATCCAGGTTTCTTCACCCTTCCTTACTAAATCGTACGCTTTTATACGTTTTAGCTTGACCCATCCTCTCATCCACAGAACCTACGTATTTTGTTAATCTTACCAAAGATGATAGACCCTGTCAGTTAAGTGATCCGAGCCTGGGTCTACTTAGAGTGTAGCTGGATAGAGCCCGACGTTTCACTATTTACTGTAATAAGTGTGCATGATTATGATAAACTAGCTCAAGTTCTATATTTTTATGAAAGTACTTATTAGGGATATCCAGTTGCTTGTTAATAAAAGGCAAGTAATTCTGCCGGTATGCTAATAACCAGAATGTAATCCTTTGCTCAAATTTATTGTATAATTATAAGTATTTGTTGCGAAAGACTTCTAAAGAATTTGTTTTCAGAAAATTGTAATAAAATATATTTATGTTAAGCCACGAAAGCATAAATTGCAGTTAAATTTTGCACAAAAAATATCCTCTAATGAAGCTATGCTTTTAAAGACGGAAAGAAGAGAAGAGATTAATATTGTATTCCTTTTAAAAAGAGTGAAATTAAATAAGAAATAATAGTCGACTGAAATGGCTCTGCTTTTTTGAGCTCGACTCAAATGAGAGGGGAAGAAGAGAAGAGCTATTATATGATACTGTAGTGAAGTTTAGCATTAGATGGCTATATGTTCTGAGCTATTAAACAATACCACAAAAGACTAACTAATAAAAAGACAGAGAGATTATACACTAAATATACACTAAATATATTGCTATAACTATTAGCTGAATAAATAGAAAACAATAAGACAACTGAGAGTAGAGTAGAGTAGAGTCAACGCTAAGACTCCAATAAGAAGATTAAAATGTAAACTATCTCTAACTCAGTATAACATTCGTACTCTTATTCTCTCTTCTCTTCCTTTACTTGTATTTCGTTTTTCTCTTCTTTTTTTCCTTATTTACCCGAATAACCAGAAGATCTGTTTCTATCACTAACTGAGTCACGCGAATAGCAATCGCACTGAACGGATAATTTACTTCTTCGTTGTCTTTTCTGTTTCCACTTTAATCGCTGTTCTCTTTGTTTTTTTTGAGATAAAAATTCAGTCGATTTATAATTCATATGTATTTGAATAAAATCGCGCATAACTCGGATTTTATTTTATTGTCTTCTTATTTAATACGAATTTATTCGCGTGTTTGCACATTCATCGGAATGACATCAGCTCTGGTGCACATTATTTCAGAGCAAGTTTAAGAAGCGATCTAGGTTGGGTGTAGCTTTCTTATAAACGAAAAAGGTAAATTCCTGCTTAAATCTAACCGAGAATTTCGTAACCAATCGCTATATTTACAATCAAAATAATGATAAGGTGTGTACAATCTTGGTCAATTTACTGGGTATTGTCTAGGAAGCAAAATGGAACTAGCATATTTCACCCTATTCGATAGCCTGGCCACTATATTATGAGATCAATTAACTGCTGAGCATTAAGAAGGTCTTAGAGCACAATCGCTTCACTTACAGCTCTGACATTCAAAGCCAATGCTTTTTATGGCAACTCTTAAGCCGTTAATTATGTTTTAACTGAATTTTTTTGTATAACTCAATTAGTTTATTAATACTCTTCTCCTTCATGTGATCGAGTGATTGAGTCCTTCACTCTCTCATTCAACGCACGATTTTTCTCTCTCTCGCTGTGTTCACACCTTTTCTTCGAAAAACGATTCTTTCATATATTTATTGATAATTTTTATAAATAAAATATAAGAATAAAATAAATGCGAATATTATTGAACAGAGAATACAACGAAAATATATTAAACTGAGAATTATTTACATATTTACAATAACCAGTTCAGTTGAGAAAAGTAAATATTCTTCAATGAATCGGTTTTCGACGACACGTATGCTAACCCTTAATGCCTGTCCTTAACAAATAAAAATCTAATAAATATTTAGTATAATATAAAATATTGATATTTATTTTCCTATTAATATCAGAGCACTTGAGTCCGGATTTAATGCCATAGAAAATATCGACTATAATAGCACTCAAAAGAATAGGAATTTTAATTAAAATTAATACACACTATAATAGTCGGGAAATATGTTTATTCAATTGAAATTTATTGCTATTTAGACCACTAATAAAGGATTGGGAAATAAAATACTCGACACTCAAACTGTCTTTTTTTAGCTCTGCTCATAAAATTTATTTTCCCATTTCTAATAAGTGGGTTATATTTATTAATAGTTTAATATTAATAATATATTCAATTATTATCTCTACAAATACGGGTATGAAATGAATTGTAAGAGAATTATATTCAAAAAAGAGATCGAAATTTTAATGTTTCACTTGTTTTGTGAAGAAATTCAATAGTGTTTAACACCAATAGCGACAGCAATCGGTTTGTTAGTATAAAATATATGTGTGAATGCCCGGGGACCAAATTGCTGTCATATATCTACAATAAAATCAATTCTATACCAGAACTAAATTGTCTTTTTATGGCTGAAAACTTTCAGACATAGAGTGGGAGACAAATAGAATACAGAATATTCTACATAAATATAAGGAATTACAGAATATTTTTTGTTGTTTGCCATTTGAAACATAAAACTCTTATTTATTATTCTGTATTAAATGAACAGTTATTTACTTCAATAGTCTTTCCTATTATTTATCTTTATTTCTCTTCTATTGTTTCAATAATATTCTTCTGTATATTAGTCGACATAACAGTAAAATATTTATATAAAACACAATATTTTTGATCTGAAAATGTATACCGAGTTCAGAGAGAGCGGTAATGAAGTCTAAATCTTAAAGTCTATATATATATTTCTTTAAAATATATTATAAGTTATATATTTTTGATACAAACTATGATTTATAGATATATACGCAATGTTTTCAAGTATTTATCAAATGTTTGAAAAATATTTCTCACTTTTTCTCTTCATTTTTGGTTTTGTGTTAAAGAGATTAAAGTAAAGAAGAGAATAGTCGAGTGAAGTAGAGCTTCAATTTAAAAACTAGTACTGAATATAAAAATTATTTGCACTGAAATACAAGCAAATAGAAGAAAATGATTGGAATTTATATTAAACGAGAAATTCTTTGACGAAAATATAGTATTAAGACTTATATTAAGACTCTTTCGCATTAATGTATTCAATTCAATAGCATTAATAAATCATAAAAATATACAAAGATTATATTTAAAGATATTTTCGGTTAACAATGAGAAATATCATTGCAATGTCTGACAAAATGTTGTAAATTCCTAGCATTTATACATTATTTACAAAAAATACTTTGGAGTAAAATTAATATAATATTTAGAAAATTAATTCAAAACTTACCGTTTGGTCAAACAAATGAAAGGAAATAACAGAAAAAGAGCACAACTTATGAAAGATTTGTTTTTGAATTAGAAATTCAGACAAACTGATGATTAACTTTAATGAGAGAATTGAATTGAAAGACAGTGAAAGAATGTGCTGAAGATAATCGGCACAAGTATTACAGAACTGAACTGAACTTAATGCATGAAGAGATTAGAGCACAAGAATATAGAGTGCGATTAGAATCGTCTGCAAAAGTCAAATGAAAGAGTTGTGATCAGACGGGCAGAGCATCGCTCAGCGAACTGATGGCCAAACAATTTGAACAATGGGTACCGAAAAGCGTACGCCCAATGAGGAGAGAGAGTCAGGTCTAAGGATCAGATGATAGCATGCCATACACGGCATACACATTGTGTGTGTGTGTCTGTGCTCTTTCGGTTCGGTGTAAGGAGTTGTGCAGAAATGAGCGTATATTATATGTTAGCTCAGGCTCTCAGATACGCATGTGATCTGCCAGTCCTTATAGCACAGCATTAGTATATTGTGCACTCGTTTCCTCTTCGTATTCTAAAGCAAAGCTAACTTAATCTCTACTATACTTATGAGCAGTGAGTCTGCTTTGGATGAGGAGAGGGTTCGCAGAGCTATCTGAGAGAGAGAGTTAAGGAGAGGCACAGAGAGTGATGCCTTGTATACGCAGATGCGGTGATCAGTATGTGATAGATATTTCTGAAAGAACTGGCAATTAAAATGATCTGACAAACTTAAAGTCCTTGAAGTTGTCCATCAAAATCAATTCACTTTATAATTGACTTAAATATGAAAATCATTGAATATATTCTCTCATATAATATCAATATATCTAAGGATTCATACAATTAAATGACTCTATTTTTAGGACTGATTTTTATGTTGACATTGAATGGATATAAACTCAAATAAATAGATTATATGATAGAATAGATTTAATTGGATTTTATTCATTTATTCGTTCATTCAATTGGAATAAAAGTTAATTTTTTTTCATTTTTCGTTTGACTTTTGATTTTGAAGACTTTGAACGTTAGATTTCGTAATATTTTTAACGTTAATTAAGTTAAGTGAAAGTCAAGTTTGAGCAGAAAAATCGTATTTATGTTCTTCAATATTATAGAGAAAATTAATTTCAAATCATATATTCATTCTATCTATACATCAATCCAAAAGTCATTACACATTAATGATAAAAATCATTATTACTTTAATTGCAAATTATAACGAATATTAAGCATAACTTTTTACATCTGTACTGACAGTTAGTATAATACCATTTGGATAATCGATTCAAATATTTTTTATCATACATACTGTGCCTACAGATATAGTGAGACTCAAAGCAAAGATATGATTATTAGAGGAAAAAAATAATTAGTCTTTAATTTCATTTCTGGTCTAATATTCGAGAAATAATTTTAGGCACAAAAATATCGCTTACTCTTAATGATAGCAAAGGTTATTAAGAAAAAAAATATTAATAATAATTTTGTTCATACCTTCACATCAGAGACACATAAATAGAGAATATTCTGTATATCAGGTTATAGTTTGCATATGAGAGTACGTTTGCAGAGCACAGACACTAAAACTGAAATGAGTTTCACTATTTAATCACACTTTTAGATAAATAGCCTTCAGGACAGTTATACTCGGGTACACGAGAACAGAAAACTAGAGTTATTCTGTCAGAAATCCAATGTTAATATAAGCTACGGTTGCGATGAGCTTCAGTTCAACCCCTCTTTCGCTAACTATTATCACTTGAATTAGTAATATATTAGAGAAGACTTTGTTTGCTCTCTCGTTAAAACTTGAGGTTTTTCCGAAAGTCCACTCCTTTTGTTTGACTTCTCTTCTCATTTGAAAACTTCTATAACTGTAATGAAAGAACTTTTGCTTAATATGTACTCCAATTGATTGCTTCACTCATTTGCTCATTAAATAATCGATACTTTTAGCGCTTATTTTCCTAATATTCAGAAGTTATTGATATTCCGATAAATCCTTCTTAATATTCATACGAATTAATTCTGATCTATATTTTTCAGATAATACTTTATATTAAAAATAATTTATATAAAATAATATTGAAATCTAGGCTAAGAATAAATTTATTTTTCTGCCATAAAAATATCGATTGAATAATAATTTCAAATAATATCAGTGACAGAAAAATGCATGGATCATATAGACTGGTATACTAAAATATTTGATGAAGGTCAATTCTAAAGTTTATTTTTAATAATACTGTATCTAGTTCATTCACACCACACATGTGTGGATCAATTTTGTCTTCAAAAGAACTGTCAATGTCTTTGGGTATGACTTATATTCTTATGGTTAACAATATATCAGTGAAAAGAGCGACCAATTTATCGGATATTTCCTGCAATTTATTCCCTGAAAAGGAGATGAAAATATATGATTCGACTCCTTTTTATATTCTCATTGGATTGTGTGAAGAATATAACAGAATATATGTCCACTTCTTATCGAATACATTGATATGAATTTTTCAGAGCCTTTCAAAACCCATACACAAAGAGAAAGTGAAATATAAAAAAAAGCAGAAAATTTGATATAAAAGAGATTTACATTTAATAAGAAAAATGTGTTGTTATGATAGGCGTAGAGAGAAAAGACTGACTGACTGTCCAAAGAGAGACAAAGATAGCAGAAGAATATGAAAGCAGAAGAGATGACACATTTTCGGAGTCAACTCATATATAAATATAGAAAATATCATACAATCCAATCAAAAGATAGAGAAAACCGTATTTTTCTCTTTTCTTTTATTTTATTCTTTAATACAGAAAACATAGGCAGAGGATAGGAAAGGGAGAGAAATAAGGAAAAACTCGAAATCTAGTCTATCATAAGAAACATTATATTGAGATACGAGATATAACTGCAACCAAAGATGCAGAAATGAAAATAATAAGCCATGCATAAAATATATTCAAGATCAAATTGATGAAATCAACTAACATTGCATAAGAGCTAGATCAAATAATACAGAATATTAGATCAAGTGCTCAATTCTTACAATGTAAGAGCTTTAGCCCAGTTTTTCTCAAATCAACTTTAGTACTGAATATTTTGCAAGATTTGTATGAAACTATTGAGAAATAATCAATCTTGACTGAGCTCCCTGAGCTATGTACTGCTGAATTTACTCTATTAAATGAGAAAATATCACTAATATATTGCCAATATTTGTCTCAATCGGCATCTCTGTTAGAAAACATATATTCTTAAAGCCGTAGAGAATATAAGAGCGAAAGAGGAGTAATAATAATAATAATAATAATAGTATAGAATATTCTGTAGTTATGTAGAGAAGAAAAATCAATTGAATAGCATTTGAGAGAAAATGCATATAAAATGTGAAAATTAGAATTGCAATGAGAGTTATGGTATGTGTTATGGTCTGTATGTATTCACACCACAAAAATATTCGCTTTGCTATTCTTTAGATCCCTGTTCTATCTGTTCGGTCAATATGTGGCGCAAACATATAAAACACTATTTTTATTCTCAATTTTTTTTTGTAGTGTTTATAAACATCTCGAGAAGAAAACCTCTAAAATATATTATCCGAAACATTTTGAGTGAGAAAAATAAAGGAAAATATTTTCTAATATTATTGACACTTAAACCCAGATATTTATGGGCTAACACTTAGACAACTATTTTCCATATAATTCTTCGATTCTGTAATCTTTATTCACTGATTCTCATACTTTCATTCTTCTCAACAGTTTATATTTGTTTGTTTGCAATACGAGTATATGTGCGAAAAGGAATTGGATGAAAATATTGGATCCATTTTCACACTACAGTATATACTTATCGTCATTGAACCACAAATTGTCATATGAATGGAAATGTATAGAAAAACTGAAGTATTGTATAGATGTCTAAGTTATGCAATCATATGAGCAAAACGAAAGTTATTTTCATAAATATATCCCGTTATCTAATCCGCTATTTTATATACCGACAGATGTTATCGAATTCTACTCAACATAAGTCTGCTATTGATTGGACTGAATGTATGAAATGAATTGAATAAGTAATCCATAGAATAATTATTTATTGATTTCTATTTAATTTATATTTATCAGAGATAGGCATTGGGTCTGACGACAGGGGGTGGGGTAAGCCACAAATTTTGGACTGGGGGTAATTTTTCCCTAAAAACCCAGTTTTTCCCTACTTTTGCCTCCAAATCATCTAAAAACAGAGGGTGGGTCAGCCTCAGCCAAAATCACGGGGGGTATACCCCACTATTGCCAATCTCTGATATTTATAATTAGTTTTTGAAAGGATACTCGACTTTTATGGATCAAAATGTATTTTTTGAATAAACTCTATTTTGTTGACAAACTTATAACACGTGATATAATTGAGTTAACATTA
>JAQIWA010001772.1:0-16306 GCA_034693305.1 Eueremaeus valkanovi | reverse complement strand
TATCCGGAATCAGAACTGAGCAGAACTTTGAGCTTTGGAACCAATAGATTGTGTAAATAGATTGCATTGGAGTTAAGAAGTGTTGCATTGATTGCATTGCATTGGAATCGTATGGAAATTATGTCAAAATCACTGTTCAAAGTGTCGCCTGTTTTCTCAGACTAGCAAGACTTGATTTCCTTGAGTTTAATGCATTGCCTTCCCGTTCACTCTTCATCCTAGCATTCAGTTTCTTCAACTGTTCAAATGTGACAAACATACAGACATTCCAAGTGCCCAAACGCATGAATGAGGGCACGAATCTGTGCGACACAAACCAGACATTCAATTAATATCAATTCAAATATATCGATAAAATAGACATTGGACCTAATATTGACTGAACATAAACCTACCCCTTATAGAATGCGAAGAAGCCACCTTGTTGGGCAGTGATCTTTGCGCAATGCAAAACACTGGAGTACTGTCCGGTTGAGTTCATAAATCTAGTTTTGACGACATCGATAGGACTCGAGACCAAAGTTGCACAAAATCCAGCTATAAATCCAATTGAATGCACGGTTAGTGTTGTTCACAAATAATAGACTCAATTAATCCGTTAATACCTGTGAAGGCAGCGCTGAAATGACAGGGAAGTCCGTCTCTGAATATCCCTTTACTCAACAGAAGTTCTTTGATTGTGTCATAGCATACGAGTTCTGCCGCATTCACTACACTATTCCGGGCAATATTAGGACCCAATCCTTTCCACAATCCTCTGATGCCTTCCTTCTTAAATATAGTTCTGTAGGCGTCTATTGAGTTGGCATACATAATAGCCCCACCACTTCCGCGGCTCTGGGCCTGCATTCGCACTTTGACCACATCTGTCGGCTGTGGATCAAAAATAGTGTTTTTATGAATACATTTATTTCTGGTTTACATTTGCTATCAATTCTTTTGAATTTCAAAATACCTGTGCAAAAGAGATGCCAATTGCACCCGTAGTTATTCCAGAAGCTATTCTGATGAGCACAGTGGAACTGGTACTCTCGCCTATATTCAGGTGCTTAGAGTAAAAATCTTTGACCGGTTCGTAGAGTCCTATTCTGATAGAGGCGAACACACACTGGCGCTGAAGCCCGGGTCCGATCCCTCCGTATAGACTTTTCAGGCCTTCATGTTTAGCCATTCCGAACAAAGTGCCAAAAAGGCCGCTATATTGAGGACCCAAACCATTTGCCTGAATGGCTAACACACCAGAAGTAGATATCTGTTTGGCCACTGAAGAGGATATTTGTAACCGAACTTTCGCCACCTTTTCGTATAAATGAGTTAATTATAGCATAAATTGATTTTTACATAAATTAGAATTCAGTTCATTAATCATCAGGTCTTACATCGAGTGGAAACGTCATAATATCTGCAATACAGGCAGCAGTTCCGGCGCAAAGCATCTTCTCAGCCATCTTAGGGCTACTCTGACTGTTGTTCTGCATCTTCTTTGTGACTCTGATTTGCTTCGAACGACTCATATTTGAAATGATAATTATAGTTAACTCAAAGAAAATTTCTATTTATTCGATATTAAGTTAAGCAAAGCTTAATTTTTAAAATATAGTTCAGTTGTGTTCAGAATTATTCTCAACAGTTTGAAAGCTATTTTAATTGTGATTCTAATTCAGTAATGATTTCTCTATTTATATGATATTATGTGCACATGTAGTGAATGAAACGGATAAGAGAGTGAACTTACTATAAAATATATGAAACAATGAGTAAAATTATCGGAACTAATGGAAAGTTTTATCAAAACGAGTTTGTGCTTTAGACCCAACGTCTGTATTGAATTAAAATGCTTTTAATAGCGATTAATAGCTCAGATTTCACGCGACAATAAATTTTCCACACAATCACTCGTTGAACGCAATGCTGAAAACCAAACGCTCGTCTAATTATCGGTCGCACAACACATGAAATTCTCAAATGCTATTAACATTAACTAACTTTGCAGCCAATATGCTCTTACAGTATATCTTAAATGTCTTAAATAATTATCAAATGAAAAATAGGGAATACTTTTTCCATTAAATTTCCACAAACTTTGATACTTTCAAAGAGTATTGCTTTTAAACAAATAGATTCGCAAAAGCTTTCGCTCAAAACGTGAAAGAAATTTCTAAAACAACTTTTTCGGTCAACTCCTGGTTTTATTCTGTTTTGTCAAAAAAGATTACATTTGACTCGTGTTTATTCATTTATACCAATCATAATCTTATACCGAAGTATAGTATAACTCATGACTCGAGCAAAACTAAATTACATCATTGAACCATAGAATCGGTTGCATTAGAGGCCGAGTTAGCTCACGAGTAAATATTTTTGATAATATCCATCAGATATAATAACTTGATTGAAGGACTTTCACTGGAAGTCGCTATTTTTAGAAAGTTTCCCGAAAGTCAAGAACAACTTCTTGAGTCTCAATCTCCTGAATCACAAGTCTTTAACTGCAATTAATGTTTGCTTTAAATAATTCATTACTATATTCTCAAGATTTGAATTAATTATCGATTTTATGATTGTTTTATTTTAGACAGACATATGATTCGTATTTATATACCCATAAAAAATTTCAAATGTTTTGATGGCTTTTATTAAGGCTATGCAAAAAAGGATTTTATATTTCAAGGATTATTGTGGAAAAAAATAACATAAACATAGATTTAAAAACTGCTAAAAAGTAGAGAATATTATGTTTGAATAATAATTTTTGGCTGACTTGTGAGATGTGTTTCTACATTAATCAGATGCTAAACCTGAAAAATATTTACCCAATAATTATAGATATTTATAGGATTATCGTTATTTTTGCTGTACTTGTTATGAAAAATAGAGAGAATCTTCAAAGCTGTCAGACATTCAATACAATCGATACCATTTGGTTCCAACAAAATAAGAAAATTACGAAATCCTTAAACATATGAAAAATATCAACTGTGAAGAAGTGGAGGCAAATTATCTCATGTTTACCAGAATTAAGGAATATTTCTGGCAAATTGATTGACTACTAGTCTTAAAGAATATTGTTTTGCCGATCAATCAAATTGTTGTATAAAAGGAAAACTTATTTCTGATAAATGGTCTCAAATCAAAGTACATTTTTCTGTAATTCTGTACTCATTTGTTCTCATCTAAACCTAACAATTATACAATTTGTTCTCTCCTGGAGCTATTTTTGGCCAGGGTTAATATTACAAAGTCTGAGAAAATATATTTCATAAGGAATTTGAGCTTACATTCTGTGATATAATAATATTATTATTTATTTTCTTAGACTTTGGAATATTTACCAAAATATTAGCTGAGATTAGAAATCAAGATATGGTACGACACGAGTATTGGAAGTCATTTACTGCAGTTCTAATGCTAGAGTAACTAACTTTTGTTAACAACAGTTACTGCTCTGCACTGGTAAACACTTTGCAGCTGCTACAGAGATAGGCAATGGGTCCGACGACAGGGGGTCAGCCAAAATTTTGGCCAAAAGAGGTACAATGAATCAATTTTTTCGCCCAAAAGTCCCCCATTTTCGAGTTTTTCCGCAAAATCTTCCAAAATCAGAGGGGGGTCAGTCTCAGCCAAAATCCTAGGGGGGGGGTTTACCCCCTCTACCCCCTATTGCCTATCTCAGGTCCTGCTATATACTGCGTCAAAACAGTGCAGACAAAGTCTCTGTGCAATCGGTTTGAAAATAGTTGTTTCCTTGAACATTGAACAGAGACTTTGGACATTGACTCTGACCCATAATATCTATATTTCGCTATAATTCGCTTAAATACCTAATGAATTAAACTTTGAATTTTGAACTTTGATTTGGTTTTGAATACAATAATAAACAACAGTTTGTAAGAAATGTCAATTGGCATGGCTTACAAGTTAAGACATTTATTAGAGTACAATTTCGTAAGACAACTGGTCCCGGACAAGTTTTCGCAACACTTACTTGTCCCTATTTTCTTTCAAGCACCTCATCAAGATAATTTTTCGGTTCAAAGCCTTTTCTTCTTACTGTCCCTTTTATTTATTGCCGATTTTGTTGGATATGACAGACAGTGTAATGCTATTAGTGTTTGACTTCATTAGATTTATTCACTTTAAGTGCATTTATTCATCATTTGAAACATTAATGACTTTGCAATTAAGTCACTTCAGTATTAATACATTGCATGTCATAAAGGGTTTCACGACTACTAGTGCTCTGATGAACAGCAAATATGAATTACTGAACATTTTACACAATTTGGAACAATTTATCAACAGATTTACATAACTAATCATGACCTGGATCATGGCTGGTATCTGTCATAATTATGCCCTAGGTTAAAAGCATACTTTAATTTTGATTTCGGTTTATACCGGTATAGAATTTAAAATAAGTATCTATTAATATAATGAATGCAAGAGTATTCAATGAATATCTGTTCTACGAACAAATGGATACGAAAATATCTGCTTGCTTCAAAATATTGTATGCAATTAGCACTAAATGTACGAACTGTTTAATCCTGTTTCCAATATATGTATAATAAGCGATAAAGCATTTAAAACAACATCAAAGTTCAAAACTGCTCTCTCTCTCTCTCTCTCTCTCTCTCTCTCTCTCTCTCTCTCTCTCTCTCTCTCTCTCTCTCTCTCTCTCCGAATTAAGCAAAATTATATTGAGATAACAGAACTTTAGGGTTAACTGCGAGGCATCTGCACTGAGCTGAGCACAGAATCCACTTTATAGTGATTTTAAACTCGTTAACGAAAAGTTGTGCAAAACATGGAAAGATTTCATATAATTGGTACTGATCAGGATGATCGTAATGATGATGCCGAGCTGAAAATGCCGGCGAAACTTCGCAGTCTAGTCTGGTCACTGAAAATGTAGCCACAATTGACCTGTGATGAATTTAAGTCGTTTATAACTAAGATTTTATGTACAAATAATTGCATAAAATATATTGATTGCAGAACTAGTTTACAAACAGTTAAAGGCATTGCAAACAGATATTCAGATTTCATCTAATATTATAATATTTGGTAAAACCATCTGATTTAGACATTTAATAGTCTATAGACCAATAGACCCTGGGCTAATCAATTATACTATAATTATTATAGGAATATCTTATTTTTGTGTCATTTTAATAAAAACTACTACATGTATGTGCGCAGGGTTCATTTTGTTAAATATACAGGTAAGCTGCAATAAATTAGTCCACAGTTTTAAATGAATTTTCACCCGGTCAGCTAAGAATATTTCGAAATCCATATTTATATAGGCCCTGGTATGACCTTTGAATATTGTGCCCTGGCTAAATCAATAACAAAATTGATAAGCATTGCTAAATGAATTGCATTTTATACAATTATTGTACAGGTTCATTTGAAGGCATAATGTTTGATACAGTTCAGTGTTATTTGAGATATACTGTAGGAAAGCAATGCTGAATATCAGCAAAAATAGGTTTTGTTTGTAAACAATAAGTAATTCTTGTTTTGAATATATTTATTATATTTTAGTTATTTTATTGAATTAATTGATTCATATGTTTGTAAGCATTAGATTGTATTGAATTGAATGCCAAACATATAGTCAATCATTGCTTGAATTTGCTGTCAATCTATTGATTCGATACTTATTTAGTGTTTATAACAATTTGCAGACAAACTGAACAATAGATTGAAATCTAAATGAATGTCGAAATCACTACAGTTTTGGATAATATTCTGAACAAAGTCTGTGCCAATGATCCCAAAGCCGACTGCAGAGGAGCGTATGTCCGCCGGACTGTGGGCTATGTGTTCGGCAAACAATTGTATCTACACTGCAATCGATTGCCGAAAGTGAGCGGAAGAGTAAGTGATTGGACGTCCCATTGAAGGACCACTTGTTTAACCACATGTCGATTGAAAACACTTTGAATTCTCATTGACTTTAAGGCAGTTCTGGTCCACGAACTCATCAAAGCGTATGGTCTGACCAATAAGTGTCGGCTCATTGAGTCGATGGCCGCCACTGACCAACAGATGCGTTCATTCCATTGCGAAGATTATCTCAATTTTGTTCGACATATCAGTAAAGAGTTGACTCAAACCGAAGACGACTTGAATGAGGAGTTTATTAGCGAAGAGTTTGGCATTGGATACGACTGTCCGCCGATCCCACAGCTGTACGAACTGATGACATACATCGCCGGCTCTTCTATCTGTGCGGCCAATGCTATAATAGAGAGGAAGTGCGATATAGCCATCAACTGGTTCGGGGGTTGGCATCACGCGAACAGAGACGAGGCGTCCGGTTATTGCTATACCAATGACTGTGTGTTCGCTGTTTTGCGTTTACTGGAGACCCGATTCGACAAAGTCTTGTACATAGACCTGGATCTGCACCACTGCGATGCCGTCCAGAATGCGTTCGCCCACTCAAACAAAGTGCTGACCATTTCCTTACATAAGTACGAAATCGGGTTCTTTCCGGGAACTGGCGATACCAGTGATATCGGGTTCGGCGCTAAAGGAAGATATCATTCAATCAATATTCCACTAAAGGATGGAATGACTGACGAATGTTATGTCAGACTCTTTAAGAGACTTATGGATCGAATCAATTCGTGCGCTTATATGCAAAGTGGCCAACAAGTGATTATCTGCCAGTGCGGCGCAGATGGCTTAGCAGGCGATCCGATGAATGGCTTCAATCTGACACTCAATGGTTACTCCGAATGCGTTAAGCATTTGATTTCAATGAATAAACCGCTTCTACTGCTCGGCGGCGGAGGATATCATTCGGTTAATACCGCAAGACTTTGGACTGCTCTGACTGCATGTGCTCTCAATGAACCACTAAATAACGACATACCCGACCACTCATGCTTCCTGGCCTATCGACCATCATATGAGCTGCACATTGAGGCAGGACTTCGATCCAATTCCAACTCAAATCAATACATCGAAAGTGTTTTGGAAAAAGTCTTCAAAAACTTAAGTTTTATTTAAAATCAATTAATTCTATATTTATTTTCATAAAAATACTAATCATTCGAACATAAAATGTGATAAAAATATAATTGAAATTCAATTGACATTAAAGTGCTTTAAATTAAATAAATGAAACCATTATTTGTTTGCAGAATATTTTGATCAGAAAAATGTCAAAATATTATTCTTGCGGCGCATCCGTCATCTCAGGCGGATCAGAGGCAGCACAGGTAGGTGAGTTCAAATCAGAAGGAGCACAGGTAGATGTGTCCAAATCCATAGCGCACACAGATTTGTCAAATTCGTCTTCGGTTTCAAATATCGATTCCTCCATAGCGTCGACAGTCGTATCCATTAGACTCGTGTCGTTCGCAGTCTCTGCTGTGAATTGGTTTCCACTGTCGGGCGGAGTAATTGCAGAGATTTGCAGTGCTTTCCGGCTCTCAGTGTAATACTGGTTCGGGTGATAAACGTTTATTTCCGGATACCAGTGGTGTTTGAAAGAGAAGTACTTCGAACAGGCCTTCGAACAGTTCTGTTCTTTTTCTATGATTTCCAAAATCTAACACAAAATTGAAATAAAAATAATTATGTTTTGTATGAAGTGTTCAATAAGTGTATCGAAGACTCACTTCTGTGGAAACCTTTTCGTCGATTTCATGTTTGCGAAGCATTTGTTTCAAATTGTTTGCATCGAAATGCTTGAAAGGACAGCCGTGCGCATCGGCCGGACCGGGAGGGTTGTCGTTAATGATCTTCTGGCAGCCGAACGCAGATATGTCGACGCGTTTGCCTTCCTTGCCGTAGTTGTAACGGATCCCATACGCGTACTCCTTCTGGAACTTCTCCGGCGCTATCTTTTTGATGAACTCTTCCCTAAAGAACTCCAAAGCGCTCTCAAGACTCAGACCAATGCGCTTTAGGAACAGCCCGTAATGGAGGCGCCCATAGTGTTTCAAATGATGTTCTTTTCGTAATATGTCGTTAATATTCCTCATACAGGGCGGGAATGACTCCTTAGCCAACGTGTCTATCATTGCCGGAAGAACTACTTCTCGACCGGAACCGTCTGCGGCATTGACTGCACTCTTCCTGTTCTGGATGTGATGTAAGTGCAGAGAATGCAAACGAGGAATAAGTCTTTGGTCTTCTTCTAATTGATGTAACGATAACTGCATTAGCTTTGAGTGAAAGCAACAGAAAATGATTTATAGAATCGATTGAAACAGTGGTTGAAAACTAAGCAAAACATATGAATAGTAATGAACAGTAATTACAGCCAAAGATCGCGAGAGATCTGAACGAAATTTGCCGCAAATGACTGAAACCATGTCCTGAATCATAATATAAGCGAATCCGGAGTTGAGATAAACTTTTCGGTTTCGGACGGCTTCTAAAGACTCTTCGAATCGGATCTTATAGACGACAACATTCGTTGATTGTCTTAAACTGTTATTCCAATTGATTTTCCCAATCAATCGGTTCTTCTCTTCGTCGGAAATCCTCTCGTAATTGAATCCATTGAATGACAAAATAGCGGCCAAATCGTGATTAATAGTGTTGTCCATCAGTCGGGCCCTCATTAGCTCACATTCGCGACTAATGAACCACTTCTTGAGTTCATCGCTTCGACAGTAATATATTCGGAGCAAAAAGTGTGAGATTTGGTCTCTTCTTCTGGCGTTAATCACTTCCGCATTCTTCGAGTTTCCCTTCGACTGAAGCAAAGTATAGAAAACGAGAATTGAATTCAATTATAACTATAATTATTATAATTACCGCTAAATAAAAGTTTTTATCGCATTTGGAGTCAGAGTTTTGGAGTCTGTTCTCAAGCGCTTCGAAGTATTGCTTATTTCGCCTAAAAGTGGAACTGTTTTCCAAACTCTTCAGCAATTCGTCGCATATCTGAAGAACTATTGTTCGCAGAGAAGAGAAGGCAATGAATCAAATGATTACTTGAATTGAACCCAAATCTTAACAAACGGTTAAGTCTTTCGGCGATCATATCCTCCGCGTCTTCGAGTGATATCTTCCCAAACGGAGGAACGGTATAGAAGTTGACACTATATGGGTATTGATTGGTCAGTACGTTGTCGACCGACCCGTCCTTTAATATATCGGTTGCTTTGAGCAGACGGTTCGCGCGATTAGATTTGAACTCCATTTCCAATACAATTGAATTAAAAGTTTGGCTTAATTTCAAAAATCAATTAAAAATAGGTTTAAAGCAATAAAAACATAAATATATTGAATAAAACAAATTCTGATTAAAAGTTATATAATTTTAAACTCAATTAATAATTAGTTAATTAAGAGTTAAATCAAGTGAATGGACAATAAGTTCATGTAATCCACAATAAAATCACAAATATTTTCCCGCTTTTTATTGAGTCTTATATAATAAGGACATAAATAACGAATGAATTATTTGTCGATATTTTGTTCCCTTTTATGATAACATTGTTTTCGCACGAATCGAGTGAATGGACATAATTGATGGGCCGCTGAATGCGTCAAAACATTGCAGACATTGAACGACACTTTTGTTTACATCGATTGAAAAGTAAAACGAAATATAATTTTATATTTAATTAAATAAACAAATAATTGAATTAAAACTAATTAATTAAATACAAAACAAATTTCTTTTGCAATTAATTCTTAATTAATATTGAGTTTTGAATTGAATGGTCGACCGAAAGGACGGTTTGAATAGTTTTGCAGTGAATTTGATGTGAAATCAAACGAATTATCTATCAATCGATCGGACAATCAATTGGTGTCAACAATGTTACCAATCAGTGGAACCGTTTCTATAACACTGCCATTCGTGGCATCACTTGTCGTATGTATTGATAATGAATTGCAATTCAAAATAAGTCTACATTTGGTCTCATATTTCAGATAATTATGATTTTTTCGATTCTTTACGTCAAACGATATCGCAATCCGTATGAGTCGGACAGGAGTTCAATAATCACATCCATAATAGCGCTGTTCATATCACTGCTTACCTGTGCTCTCCTTCCCATCGATATATTCATTGTCTCGTTTATGAAGACATCTGACGGAGAGTTCAAAGTATTTATCAATTATTCAAAAATTTCATAGAAATTGTTATTAAAATCATTTGTTCTGACACTTGAGGAATGGGCTCAAAACCTGACGGCTCGGGATGGCGTCGAAAATGCTGTCCTCTATTCTTATTATTGTAATAATGAGTTGAATTGATTTGAATATCAATAATAATAGTATTAATACTAATGATGTGTTGAATGCCTTCTTTACAGCACTTTATTCTCTGATCTTCTTTTGTATATTTATTTTGATTCCATTCATGTATTTCTATTACGAAGAGAAAAGTGAAGACGGATTCAGTTCGCAAGGGGTTTGTTATCCAATAAAGTGCTTTAAAACTCAATATTAATCTATATTTTTATGACTCATTTGGACAGCGCTTCTGCACTGCATTCAAATACAGTCTGGCCTTTCTGTTCGTCGCATTCGTTCTCCTATTGATTGGGTATTGAATTCAATAATCAATTATTTATTTTATAAAAACTTTTTGTTTGTCTGAACAGAGCATTCATACCATTGCGCGAGAGTCCGGACCACAACAACAACGGAACGAACAGTAGTCACAAATGGATCGATAATTTGAATTTCATTATCGATGACTTGAGTCGGAACAGAGGCGAAGACGCGCTTTCGATGGTCTTGAGTATCCTGACCTCAATCGGGGTCATTCATTTGGTTATATTCACTGCTTTCGGGATGTCTTCGTTCCCGATCGGACTGATCAGAGGCACAAAGAGTGCGCGCCAGCAGATCGAGCGGATCCAAGACTCGCATCTGACGAACCAAACGAAGATCAATGCTCTCAGAGATAAGGAACGGATTGGACAGCGACTGACGGCTCGGGAGAGAAAACAATTGCAGAAACTCGAGGAAAACGAACGGATTATTACACGAGAAGAACAATATTTGCTGACATACAGGGGCTCTCTCTTCTATAAACTGAGGAATTTGATGCGACCCTTGCAGATAGGGTTCGGGTTTATGGCCGCCGCTCTGTCTCTCATCGTTTGGATTTCGCTTTTGATTACTAAGTATTCGATTGAAACCAATATTTTTTAATCAAATTAATTGTGAATTTGAATCCATTATTAGTATCGATAAAGCAATGCATTCGCTGGGAATGAGAATGGGTTACGCTCTGCCCAAACGCTATCTCCCGAACCCAATCGATATCGTTTTGGTCCTATTCCAGAGAGCATTCCCTTTGGATTACATTCTTATCGTTTCGATGGCTTTCTTCCTCATAATGGCCACAATGTCGGGGCTGAAGAACTTAGGCATTTGGTTCTTCTTCGTCAGAGTATGTCAGAGTATATGGCATTTTGTTGATCACATTTGGAACTAATATTCTTTGAATCCTTTATCCGAAAAGCTCTACAAAATCAGAGCCTCGAAGACCAGTCCTCAGGCATTGCTTCTGCTTTTCGCGACTCTAATGCTTACAGTTTTGGGAATAAATATATTGTTTTATTGCGTTTCTCCGCAATACGTCACTTATGGCAGTCAGCACTACACCAACGCAACGGAGAACAACACTGTCTACACCTGTACTACACGTCAGACATCAGGTATGGCATCGAATCCAATCAAATCAAATCAAATCAATTTTATTTAGACAGCAAAGTATTCAGACATAGTCTGGTGTTCTTTACAATACTGTTGAATGAATTTGTTTTTAAATGTTTTATAATATTTTGAATCTTTTCAGAGGACTGTACGATGACTCGGGTCAGTGCGCTCTTAGTCCGCTTCTTCTATAAGGCCTGGTTCTTCGGAGCGTTCTATTACTGGTCAATGTGGGCCTTCCTAGTGGTCAGTCCTATAGTCCTACAGTAGAGATGATCTCTTCTTCTGTTCGCTTATCTAATAAAATGGTTTTGATTGCAATCAATAGGTTTCCGCACTTTCGACGCTTTATGTGATCCTAAGGCCGGGCAGAGCTGTGACCGACGGACTCGTGGATGACTCTGACCTCGAAGAAAGCGATGACGATCTGATCAGACCATAAATAGCTCTCTATTTCTCTCTAATTGTAACAAATATTATGATTTAATATAGACTTTATTATTGAATATATTCTCAACTTTTATCTAAACCTCTCATTAATTATAAAATAATTCTATAATAATATCAATGTATTTGATGTAAAATATGTTTTAATTTATTTAAATCCTATATAAAGTGTGATAACCCTTAAGGCACTCAATATTATTGTATTCGATAATCGTTTTAATAAACAAAATAATGTTTAAATTTAGCCCAAAATTATTGGCTTTTAATCTTTGGTCGATATATCTTAGCGGCGATCGAAACGCCGGCGTTCAGGAAGAAGGAGACGATTAAAGTGGTCACTACTATCCGGTCCATTATCGACAGCCATAGGGTTATGAGTCGGGCTATGGGTATATAAATAGTTATAATATTTGCTTTGATTTCCTATACAACCAATAGAATACCAGCGCAGGAGCAGGCATTCAAAGCCCAGGTCAAAGCGCTCACTTGTCCCGCGTCCTTATTCTTCACTATAGTCCACAACTGTAGGCCTTTGCTGTACCAACCGATAGGATTACCCAATTGCTGACAGTCCGGTCACAATGGCATTGATTTAAAGTTGAATTTAAGCAAAAATTAATAAAACTTACGATAAATATAACCGAAACCGATATCGGAATTATATGAAAGCCTATCGATATGTGAATCAAACATATTCTGCAAAACAAAAAATTCTGATTCTATTGATTAGAATAAATAATAATTCTATAAATGCTTTACACGAATAGCGATGAAATCCATTTGATATTAAAGGAGTTATTGAACCGAAGAATCGTTACTATTATTATCAGATCTGATGAAGAATTGAAAATCAAATAATCAAATAAATTGATATAAGGGTTGTTTTTATAGAAAATACCTTGGATTGAAAGAATCGGATATTCGGAATACATAGAGAGGGGATAGGAATTGGCGTAAGAATAGGAGAACATTGTTAGGTATCTGTGTGTGAGGTTTAGGAAATGAGCTTGGTTCAAATTGAGTATACAGTACAATAAAGTGTAATAAGCTAGCACAATATAGGACATACGCCCAGAGCTCAAGAACCAAACTTTGGAGACTTAGCCCTCGACTCGATTTGCTTCTGAATAGGGCTAACAATTGCGGGATTTTGAGGACAAAACATAATATTGTGGTTAATAGCGAACAAATCAAATAAATCCAATCATTCAGTGCTCTATTGCTTTGCATTTTGTCTATACTTTAACTCAAATCAAATCAAATATTAATACAAAACAAAAACTTATTTAATTAAACGAACGAAAGAAAGTCATTCATAAAATGGTATGATTTGTATAAATGATTGGTTCAGTGCATAGATTATTGTCACATGTGTTCAGTAAATAACCTTTTAAATAGAGCCTGGATCAAATGATCAATAAAACAGTATGCAATTTAAATGTCTAACAGGTTTTTCTGTGCATCTCTTATAAATATAATATCACTATTAATAGTGTTGAGTGAAAATACAAGTAGTATTGCCTTCACTTCAATTGATTGCGAAATAAATGTAAACAAAATGTGATCTCATCTCAGACTGAGATTTACGTAACGTTTCGTTTCTATGGTATTAACAGGTATTTAATAGTATTCTGTCTCTCATTAAGAAAGCATTGCATTTGTATTGTCGAAAGTTTAGTCTAATTAGGATCTAATAGATTAAGATTTATGAATGTTATCAATGCCTGTCCTTATCATAAGATATCCAATTTTGTTATAATGTGTTCAAACATAACATATTGTCTGAAAAAACATATGAATTCCGATTGAAAACAATTGACCGAAAGTACTGTCAAAATACACGTCATTTGATTGACTGAAACCTAAACACAAATAAAGAAAAGTTTAAATACAATGAAAAGTAACGACAAATCAAACGTTAATTATGAAAAACTGGTGACCATTGATATGAATGACAGCCACGACTCGGTCCAGTCGAGTGCGTCCAACGCCAGGAGAGTGTCTGCGTTGGATCAGTTGCGGAACGGGACTAAAGAGACCCTAAAGTACGCCTCTTTGGTGACCCTGACTGTACAGAACGCGGCACTGACTCTAACCATGAGAGCCGCGCGAACGCAGAACGACCTCTTCATCTCATCGACGGCTGTCATCATGTCTGAGATCATCAAACTATTGACATGTCTTGTAATGGTCTTCATTGACGAGGGTTTGCATTAGATTCCAATCCATTCCTCTTTCAGATGAAATGAGTTTTAAAATAATTGAATATTTGATTGACTTTTAGGCAGTTTTAGACAAACAGTGATATCTCTTAAGAGGCATATAATCAATGAGCCGATGGACACATTGAAAGTGGCGGTGCCTTCCATTGTCTACTACATACAGAACAACCTGATCTACTTGGGTGCCACGCACTTGGATGCGGCCACCAGTCAAGTGACCTATCAATTGAAAATTTTGACGACAGCTGTGTTTTCGGTGATTGTGCTGAAGAAGCGCTTATATAGCTTCCAGTGGTTGGCATTAGTGCTGCTCTTCTTAGGCGTGGCTTTAGTCCAATTGATCCAAATGAACAAACAGAGCAACAGCTCATCGCACGAACAGAACCCAATGATCGGCTTCTTAGCCATTCTCATAGCCTGTGCACTGTCAGGCTTTGCCGGCGTTTACTTCGAAAAGATCCTTAAAAGCAGTTCCGAAGTCTCGCTTTGGATCCGAAACATCCAATTGAGTGCAATCGCTATTCCCTTCGGTTTGATTCAGGTCTTCGTCACCGACTCATCGCTAGTCTCCGAAAAGGGTTTCTTCTATGGCTATACTCTACTGACTTGGATCGTAGTACTACTCCAAGCACAGGGAGGTCTTCTGGTGGCAGTTGTGGTCAAATACGCGGACAACATACTGAAAGGCTTCGCGACATCGCTGTCCATAATCCTGTCGTGCATTGTCTCAGTCTATGTCTTCCAATTCGAAGTCACTCTTCAGTTCGTTTTGGGCGCATCACTAGTGATCGCATCCATATTCCTCTACAGCAAACAACCGTCCGGTGCCGACACATCAGTATTTAAATTAGCAAAAAGTTTAGACAAATCGTAACCCGATTTATGTCTAATAAACTCATAATTTATTAATTTTTTGTATTATTTATTCAAATTATAATTGATTTATAATATAAACAGAAATTTGACTTAAAATTCAAAATAATTTAATTGGACTTTAGTTTAATTTAATTTAATTTTTGGTTACTTTTATGATAAAAATCATTATATAATTCATTCAGATATAAAAAACTACAGACTTTTGGAGTGTATTTGACGACTAATTACTCTTTTTTTCCATTTATTAGTCAATAATTTCAAATAATTTTTTGTTTTTGTTTCTCTGTTTTAATTAATTTTAAAATTAATGCCAAATATTTATATATAAAAAGCACAATAAAAGAGATTTTTTTGGATTTATAATCGCATTAAAAATGTTTCCGATCGACTCGTATCGACTTTTTTCTGTTTAAATTCAAGTATTCTTTTGTTTTGTGTTTATAAATAGTTGAACAGTGAATAAGACTAATATATAATTCAAAAATTGATTCGTTTGTCTGCAAAAGACTTCATATAAACAGTGAGACCGAAGTATCACAAACTCGTTTCAAATATACAAATCGTTTCATTCAATCAATTTATAAGCTTTTCTTATGATCTGATCATAACTTCAAATAAAGTTTTGACTTTGAGATCAAATCCTAGACTAATATAAACAGAAGGTCTGAGAGTTCAACAGTTTTTTAAACAATAAACATATGAATCATTCGATTGATTAAGAAATTAAATAAAAACGCGAATCAAAAGGAGGAAAAAACTTATATTAATTATAATGAAAAACAAAGAAAATAATAATAAAAACGAAAAAAAGCAATTTTTTTGTACAAATTATAAGTTATATTACATCTAAACAAAAAAAAATTGTATTCATTTTCAGATTCAACTCCTTTTCGATTCCAATTGAGAGACAAAGACATGAGAGGAGAGGAGAGAAAAAACTGATGGCTTTTCTTGTTTTGAAAAACAAATATTAAATTAAAAATAAATCGATTATCCGATGAAGAACTCTAAGTGTTGTTGTCTATGGTTTTTGGTTACAAATCGGAACAAAACTTAGAATTTATTTCTTTTGTGCAAAACATGTCAAACAATGTCTAATCGTTTCA
>JAQIWA010001771.1:0-16307 GCA_034693305.1 Eueremaeus valkanovi | reverse complement strand
AACAATTTTATTGTGACGGGAAAAGTAGTTTAAAAAATATAAACCTTATTTTGACAGTGTTGCCCTTGAGTACCCCGGATTTTTTCTTCTGTAAACTGTACTTGATGAAAACAGCTCATAAATGAACTCATAATAGTTTGGGGTACTCTGGGGCAACACTGTCAAAATAAGGTTTATATTTTTAAACTACTTTTCCATTCACAATAAAATTATTTTCATAAATGTTTCATACAAATATTGATTCTCCTTTCATATATGTATATGTTAGTGAAGAGATAATTAAAATACCTCATATACTCTACAAGTTTGAAATTCAAGATTAAAGAAAAAAACTTTTAAACTATTATATTTAAAATTGATTTTTTCGCATATTTCATACATATTCCACATCGTTTAATCGTGGCTAAAAGGTTTTTGAAAAATTAGAATATTTTGCCAAGTACAGACAAGTCCTTTCAAAGTGGTGTATCTGTATTACTCAATATTCTATGAAGCGGAGTTAACATAATTTTGCATCAGCCTTGTTATCATTAATTGCAATTATTTTGTTTTATTAAAAAACTGAATTTTTTTGGCTAAACTATAGTGTACTCTCGTTATAGTGTACGGCTTTTGCTTGCATTGGCCGGTTTCTTATGGCGAGAATGAACTGAAATGAATGGTTACTAATGAACGCAGTTTTCAATATTCCTATTATTAAGATATTCTGATGAAAATATGATTGTAATTCAGATTGGTTCAGTGTACATTGTACAATCTGAATAATCTAATAGATTCCGAGCCTTTTCATAATCAAAAGTGAACAGAGTATATAACTTTCCAACATTTTGAACAATTGGGTCAAATTTCAAAAATAAACTGTCAGTAAATTTAATTTATAATAGTTTTAAAGCTTTTTTTAGTCTCAAACACAATATTTTAATAGAAACTAAAAATTTTGATTTTCTTTTATGTCTGATCTCATCGAAGCTCTGATTCTTATAAGAAATCAGTGATCCGTTGCTTATAAGCAATATTTGTGTAAATATATAGAAAAGTATAAAACAATTAATGAATTCGTTTATATTTATATCGAATTTGATCTATAATTATATTCAAGACTTTTTTGAAGTTTTTTCTGAATAAATCCTAAACAATATCCGAATCGACATAAATGTAAGTCAAGACGTGTTTCTCACTATAAGAATAACTGTGCGTTAGATCTATGAACTTTTCTGTTTGGCCCAGTTTAGGGTTATTGGTTCGGTGAAAGTCAAAAACAGTTTCATCTGAAACAAAGTTACTTTTTTAAGAACAAGTTCATAGTATTGTATGAAATCTCTCTCTTTATTCCATTCACTTAAAAAACTTTCGATTCAATTAGTTTTCAGTTAAGTTTGAGTTAGAAATTAATAATCAGTCAAAATAAGCCGCAAATTGTGAGCAGCATATACTGTACTGCACTGTACTGTACTGTACTTGCTTATATGCATATAGTGTACTTGCTTATTTAGACATAAAAGTTATCTTTTTTTAATTGTTTCCAACCGAAGACATACTTTTCAGTTTCAGTTTTTTATTCAATTCAATTCAAAATACGGAATATTTTTATGAATTATGAATTTTCTGGCAGTTATTTGTAAGTTATGTTCAGATTTATATTAAAAAGTTTATAATTTGACCTGCGCTAAAATGTGTTGAAAACTCATTTCAAAGGTTTTATAGCCTTTATATGCGTTTATAAATGTGAAGCACAAAGAAGTCGGAGTCGGAGTAGAAGTCGCGGAAACCGGAATAGAAGTGACCAACTCTGCCATCTCAAGGAAATCGATACGTGCCTGGACAAAATTCAAACTTTGACCAAAGGTCCAGATCCGACAGCAGTGATCACAACATCGGAAGGACTCGACAAAATATGCGGGTATGGAGTATGGGTTTGGGCGTAAAAATATTGAGCATTCCTATAAAAATCAGTGAATGACTAGTATTACTTGAAATGAACGACATTCAATTACCCCGGTTATATACCACAATTTGCAACTTTCTTCATAGAGATGACTGAATTTTATTCTATGAAACAATATCTTAAACTCGAATCCTATTGTATGGACATTACACGACAATACTCTGATCCGAATCTACTCTAATCGAGAGGTCTGTCAATTGACAAGATTTCAAAGAGAGAGTACTTTTTGTCTGAAACCGAACACATAATGACTAGCGCAGGGATAATGAGCGTCAAAACGCTTTATCAAAATACTCAGTGACAAGACCCTGATGAGAAAATATCCTGTTCCAAGTCTTCCCTAACAAAGACACAATGGATAAGATCCCGAACATATAATGTAAAATAGGGGAAGGGTTAATAAATATAAACTTTATTTATTTGTACCCTGAATCTAATGATGTTGGTTAAAATTAATGAACTTTCAATACAGAACAGTTAACGAAGTGGTCAAATGTATAAAAGGATTCATCAGAAGATGTGGCACTCCTTTACAGCGAGAAGTGTTTGATTTTGCAACCGAACACTTTCTGCAGACAATCAAACAATTTTGTGATTCCGGACCCACTCGTGAAAGTGAGTATTGAATCTGATTTCCAACAAATCACTCAATTGTTGATTCATATATGGGTTTGCAGTCAATTCAACTGAAATATACTCTATTTTAGGTTAACTCAGATTATTTGTTGATTAGTTGTGAAATATTTAAAATTGGTATGGCCAAGGGGGTTTAGTCAAAAGACCACCTAGGTTTTGAAATTGGGTTCCTAAAGTAGCTTTTTCCAAAGAGTTTTTGACCCCTACCATAAACTGGCGGAAATCCGATGAGTTTAGGTGACCCAGCAATTTTGAGAAAAATCCACCATTTTACCTACCCCTATACCATCTAGGTTTGCAGCTTGGTCATCCGTAATTTAAAAATTTTTTAATATTTAATCGAAAATTATTTTTAGAAATTACTCGTCATTTGGTGTGACATAAAAATAAGTTTTGTTTGTAATCTACTTATTATTTAAACAGATTTTCTGAAGAATTCCGTTTGCATTCACGCGAGCGTTCTGTCGACGAGTCAGCACAAGACTAACTGCAATAACAACTATTTGGCTGCACTTGACTTCGCCACCAATAGAACAGAGATCGACGAACGTATAGACACATTATGTTGTGGTCACAACACTTGGGAAGATTGCACAGACTCTATGATTGGCCAGTCGTGTGGTTCGGATGGACAGCGAAACTTCAAACTGTTTATTGACAAAGCGTTTGGAGGCATAACGACAATGATATGCCCCCGCACCTTCTTCCCTCCCACCGGCTATATTTGCAAGAAGTCTCTGCCGGCGAAAGGTACCCGACCTAAGGGCAAACTGGCCGAGAATGCAATCAGTAAATACATAACCAGCTATTTCTCATTCCTCTTCTCAAACGCCACATAATATGACTACTTGTGTCCGACATATGATTAGAATTATGTATTCTTTCGGAAGAAAACATTTCTTTCTTTTTTACCCAAATCTACGATAAGTCAAGTTTTGATTTAATCTCAAAATATTTCCGAAAGTTCTATGTCTTTCAACATTTCTTCTTTAGATTTCTTTAAACTTATAAAACATTAAATTGTTTTTTGAAACTATAAGTAATTATAAGAAAATTTCCAATGGATTAGCCATAAGAATGATATTCAGAAGATTACAAGAAATAAACCATTCATTTAATGAATAATAACGAATAGTTTCCTAATGTAGTCATAAAAATATTGAATTTTCTCTATTTTCGGCAAAATTATAAGTTATATATACCGGTACACAAAGGAAAAACTTTTTGAGGATGAAAGCACCTGCGGTCAATTCAAATTTTTCCTTTCGGTTTATATTTCAATAATTGCTATATTTTTATGTCGAATAAAAAATTATAATTCAAATAAACGGATGGTTTATTAAAGAACCCTTAGCTCTGTCTACTCGCTTATGTTCTTCAAACCTGTCTGTCCGTCTGTTCAGTTTTCAAACTTTTGAAACAAACAAATTAATTAAATCAATGTTTAATCACATCCATGTCCTCTCGTATTAGTGCAAAATTGTTTCTATAGGGCAGACATTCCTCTATACTACTGTAGAGTCTATAGGAAAGTATGAAATATTTCAATTATAACCTAAGGTTAAAATTCTCTCAAAATTATGACCAATAGATCGATGTATACTCGCTGTCAATCAAATGTTTTATTGATTTTTGTTAATAAATAATAAATAAAAGATTTTTGATTAATAAATATAATTAAAGTATTATTCATACAAATAATGGTCAATACATTCAAATGCAAATCAAATGAATAAATATTGGCTTAGAATGCAATCCAATGAAGGAAATCGTTGAACAAATAAATAATTCGATATTTTTGTAAAATTCGTAAAGACTTCCAATACTTTGGCTGAGATTTTATATAAAATTTTATTTAAAACTAACACAAACTCTGTTTCTGTGCTATTATTATACTATAGAATAGAATATCAATCAATAATTAGCATAAGTTTGAGTCAAATAAATCAAAACTAAATTATATTAAAACTACAAATAATTATAATATAATAAATGTTTTGTTGTTTAGATTCAAATAGGCTTAATGTAAAGCTTTCTGTATATGGAATACCAGTTCTGTACAGGAGCTGACCTACTGTTCACATGTCGACCGTATTGGTAGAGGTCAAGAGTTGGTCCCAATCGATGTTGAATTGGAAGACTTCCCTCTCGAGCCACGTCTCGTAATTGTATTTGAATTCATTGGTCAGCTCTACGTCTCGGCTCAGAATCGAAAGGAAATTGTTGTCAACCGGTTGTAGAACATCGGCTTCTAATGACATGGAAGTGCCCGACGCAGGCCCTGATGTGGCCGAGGAGTTGGAGAGCAACTGTGGCTGAGACACACCCGTTGAGCACTGCTTCTCATACCTGCGATTGTGGAACCGATTGATATTGGCCTGTAATGTGAATTCCTCCGCCTGGAAATCCCAGGGACGGGCGTCCAAGTCGTTGCCATAGGCCCAGTCGTCGTTCCTGTCGTCAAATTCAATGTTAATATGAGTTCATATGAAAGCTATTGATATTGTAATGTAATTGAGATAACGAGTGAACTGTGAACTCACAGCCTATGTCTGACTTTCTGATAGATAGCACTCATAGTCTTCATATTGGATTTGCGCCACTGCCGGCCCAAGTACTTGGCCTGCATTTTCAATAGTTTGAGAACATACAACTGCAACATTGCGTGCCGTACTTTGAGCGCCCGCTTGAGTATAGGCGCCGACTTGAAGACGACTAACATCATAATCCTCGAGTGCTTCCATTTCGTCAGTTTGTTCAGAATCCGCAATAGGTTTATACAACTGAAGACATTTCGCCAGCAATAGGGCTGAGACTCTCCGAACTCTAATGTGTCGGCCGTCAGCTCTGGCTGTTCACCGATAACACAGGCCGGGAAGTCGATCAACGAAATGGTGTGTTTAGTTGTGATATAAGCGGAGATGTTTTGGTTGAAGAACTTGAGAACCAGAGGAATACAATTCGCAAACATTAACTGTTGGCTAATGTACTCAAACTGATAGATATGATTGAGTTTGTAGTGCTTTAACAGCAGCAGAAGTATAGCCGAAACCGCTTTTATGATAATCTCTTTGTGTCGGTTCACATCAATGCCCAACTTCATCGACTGAAGGACAGTCATCGGCATCTCTTCGGGCAATACGTCCGACATTATGTTAATCGAGTCAGTCTTGGCCTTGGATGTCGGCGCCGCCGCTAACAATATCTTAAGCAAAGCTATCATATATTGTGGTAAACTCGGAAGCATTGCCTGATAGAGCACTTCCGTCGGAGACATCAACGCCTGTTCGTCCAGTTCTTTGACAGTCAGCGGGTATTTAGTCATCTCTTCCTCCCTTTTCATTTGGACCTCAGATAACGACACATATATGTGCCGCTCGAGTATTGCGATGGCCTCCAGGATGGGTTCGGGCAGTCCGGCGGTCGTTGTCCTGTCGTTCGGCAGAACATAACCAACGAATTTGAGTCGCGTCTGATCTAAGAAGGAATCGATGTCTTTCTGACGCACTTTCGGAACCCATGGAAGACCTTTACTCAGTTGAGGCAAATCAGCCAACAGTGCATTGGCCTGATTGTCAGTAGTAGAGCCGCACTGCCATCCAGGCCTCTCCTCATTGAACTCATCCAGAGTGTAGCGCGCGTTTGCCGTTGCTTTAGGCCTGGGAGAGGGCGGGCGCGCCTCCATATCAATCTTCTCCTCATTGGTCGAGTTATTCCTCAGTTCCCGCTCGGAGTCCATAACAGCCAATCCGTTCTTCTCATTATTGACGCCATTGTTGTAGGAATTGATCCGTTCGTCGACAGACATCATCTCGTCGTCTGTGGACTCGTTGTTGGCGTCGAAGTCCTGATAGGAAAGGGTGTCTTCGCCTATCATTGAGCTCTGCTTTATGACTGTCTGTCTCTTAAAGGGTCGGTTCATTTTGCGCTGTTGTTGGGCTTCAATCAGATCTGTAGCGCTGGCCGGAGGAGAGGCGGCTCTCATAGTGCGGGTCACTTCGATCGTGTCGTCCGTCACGGGATTCAAAGCACATCTGATTCGATACGAATTCTTATTGGTTTTGAGCGTTTGGTTCCCTCCGAGGGTTAAGAGCAGTGTTTTCCACAATAAGAGCAATACTTTTTTGATCGGGAAATGAGGGGCCGATCCGTTGCAGAACTTTGTGGTCATTTGGAACAGAGTTATGGCCAGCAGTTCGTATCCGTTCGGTTGCGCCAACTCTTCGCGAAACTGTTGTCTCAACTGTTTCTGAGGCTCAGTATCGCTATCGTTGTCGACATTCATGACTTCGACGAATGTATACAAAACCGATAAAATGATTCGGATGTCTATGGAATCGCCTAAACTGACCGTCGGTTTCCTTAGGGCTGAGTTAGCGGTCAGACTGTTCTCGATCTCCATATGAATGAGTTGAACAAAAATAGTGAAAATTCCCGATTCGTACAAAAGGAACACATTTTGGCGACAATACTGGGGCTCCTCCTCGAGGGTCAGGCACTCACCGAAGTTGCCCTGAATTAGGTACAGAACCGCTCGAATGGCACGCATTCGGCGAACTCTTTCACTCATTTCGATGCCTTCGGCCAACCGCTCAATGGCTCGACTCCTCTGGTCGGCCGACATGTGAGTCCACTTCAAAGGGAAGCCGAAGTCTTCCATCAGTTCCTCGAAAATGGCTTTGTTTGCAGAGAACTCATTCTCTTCGGTATAGCTGTACAGCTCTGCCATTTCGTTGCTATGGCTGTCGCAGTCCCTGTACTCGAACTCCATGTCCTCTGAGTCCGAGTTCGGGTTCTCCCACACGTGCTTCGCGTAAGACATGGCCAACACTACTGTCCTTCTGCTGTTCTTCTTCTTATGATAACAGTATTCAAAGTCATCTACAAATTGGACAATAAATACAATAACTCTTAAATTGTTGTCAATTGCTGTCAATTGAATGCAATTCAATGCAAGACATACTGCAATCAAAACATCAATGCATTCATTAATTACGTTCAATGAATACAATTCATACAAAAGTTGACAAAAGTTTCCAAAAATATATTAAACGGTAAAGAAGTTCAAGACTTTATTAGTACAGTTGCAAGATTTGATCAAGCTATATTCACCATTTTGTTCATTTTTATCACCACTTTCACTGAGAAATGACTATAAATGTGCCTTGGTCTCACGCATTTTATCCAAGCCATAGACCTCTCCTGACTTCGTAAGAGTTACCCAGCCTCCAAATTAACCCTGCGAAATGACGCTTCGACATACTCATAGATCTTTCTTATAGATCGGGTCAATTAATAAACAATCGGTTAAATAAATATTAAGTTAACAATAATTATTCGGTTTTATTATAAAATATATGAATTGTAACTCAAGTATCAAAGTATCAAAGTATCAAAGTATCAAGGTGGTTCAAGGATGAAATGTACAATTAAATAGAAATAATATAAGCGATTGAATTGAATATTAAATATTTTGTTCATAACTTAAAACTGAATCAAAGAGTCAATCAATCACTCCATTCGTTGACTTCATTTTCCTCGTTAGTGCTGTCGGACTCGTCGGACAAACAGCTGTCCATTTGATTGGCGCGGAATCTATTTTGAAGCGCTTGGGATAAGGCGTTCGCTAAAGGATTTTCAGGTTTTGTATTCACCGAAAGTGAAAACTGTTTATCATTTCTTTTGGATTCGGTTTTCTTTAAACTGATTCCACTTCTGATCTGATCCAACAGTGCGTTCCTTCCAATACCTTCCGAATCTATTGGATCAGACCTTTCAATGTCTTCTTCTAAATCTTCCTTTGCTTTAGTGTCTGAACTCATATGAAGTTCAGATGAAATTAGTGGCGGAGGTGGAGGTGGAGGTGGAGGAGGAGGAGGTAGACCACAATCCGATGGGAAAGGCGTTATAGTCTTAGACTTCAATTGTTTAGAATTTTGAATTGTTTTGATCTCAGACTTAATCTGATCCTTGTCCTCAATCTAAGGGTTTTCGCACGGAATTCATTCAAAATGATATTAATATTGAATTCAATTCTATTGCAAATAATTTCAAAATTTCTTACTTTCAATGGTTGTGCTGTCTCTTGAATGGCAGCTCCAATACCCCCGTGAGTATCTATAAAATCAAATATGAATTTTCTTGTGTCCACGTCTTCCAACTGATCTGAAGAAATGCCTGCCATTCGAAAAAAGTTATCGAGTTTTGGATCGATTACATTGAAATCAAAACCAGTCGAAGGATTCCAACCGATGTGTTGGATGTGCTTGAAGTTTGTCGGCATTCCTATCGACAACTTATCGATTTTAGTCTTCGTTTTAGTTTTGGGTTTTTTGAAAGCTTTTATTTTTAGTGAAATTCGTTGTGCAGTCGACAGTGATTCCAAAGAGCCGGAAGCTTTTACTCCACTAATATCCGGCACATCCAACAGATTTTCATTTTTCTGTAACGAATCCATCGCTTCATTATTCATGTGATTCTGTCTTTCGTTTTGTTTAAACATTTTCTTCAAAAGCTTTATCTTTTCATTGACTGAATTCAAGAAGTCTTCGGCATCTCTTGGATCAGCGAAGTTCAGACCTGCCATACAGTCGTCGGCTTCAAACGTATGAAATAATGGACCTCTACTCAAATACTCAATGTTCACATAGATCTCCTGTTCCCAAACCATTTGCCTCTTATCCCAGTCATACAAACGGAAATAATAAGATCTCTTCTGATTATGTTTAACAAAACACATGACTCCAGTGGACAGCACTTTCCATTGGGTGTGCTCTGGAGGACAACTTAAGAGTAGTTGAATCACAGCACAGGACAAAGCGGTTTCACTGCGCGTTAACAATGAAAATATAGACAGACTTTCGTTCGGCTCCAACAGTACGGATGACTTGTGTCTGCTCTGTATTCTCGCCATTATTTGCTGCAAATTCTCTGAAAACAAGAAATTGTTTTCAAAAATAAATTTATTCATTTAAAAGCGATCACTGATTCTCTGACTAAGTATAGTAATAGAATAAAATCATTTTCAATAAAATATAGGTAGGTGAAAACAATACTCAACAAGCGTCAAATGAGGTATACAGGTATATTTTTGGCTCCAAAAAATTATTAACATGGAACAATTGAGAGCAACGGACAAATTCTTGTCAGTTTCTATACAGTATAAGATATATGTTTGCCTCCACTTTCGATAGAAGGGGAGGATATATATTCGTCATCTCATAGGCAGTAAATTTAGCCCAAAATGGATATTGATTTTTGCATTGCATTATACAATCAAAGCTTATGCAGTATAGAACCAAAAGTACCTGCACTTTGTTATCCTTGGTGTCAATACAAACATCTATTGTATTCAGTTATCAATTGAATTAAATAAATCTTTTGAATACATTGTCAATAATCTGATTATAGATTTCACTTTGATGTGGATTATTCATAACATTTTAATCAATAGTAATCAATCATTTAATGTAAAATTCATATTTGACTCTAACTGTAATATTGATAAATGTGCTCTTGCAACAAAGTTAATGTTAGTTCATTGCTTTGATCGAAAAGTTAAAACTTATATAAAGAATAGCTTTATTGCACACAATTACCAGATATTCGATGATATACTCTACAGTAGAGTAACTCTAAATACAGTATATACTGAAACCGATTATTCTTTATTTATTAATTATTAATGAACTCAACTCTAAAGAGTAAAAAAATAATATAATTTAATTTAAAATATGATTTCAATGTTTATTCTGAGATATATTATATAATTCATAAATTATCGTTTTTGTGTAAACATTTATACCGGGTCACATGCAATGAGTCATATTTATGTGTATCAAAAGTTAATACACTAACTATTTTAATAATTAATTTACACTTAACTTGTTAATTTTTAATTAATTAGCAACCATAATTTACTTCATAACAGTATCTCATAATTGAATTAAACTATTATTGAAAGCATTTCACAGCAAATAATACAAAACATTAAACGAATTATATTTGATATGAATTTATAATTTTCGACTCGTATTTGATTTATACGAAAAGTAATGATATTATAAGTTATGATTGAAAATATGAAATGTTATATCATTTCCAACGGATATGTTTGCTATCCGTTTGTAACTATCTATACATTCAATGAATAAAAATCTTTATATTAATGTAATGTTAACTAAAATGACATAAATTTGAATCTAAACCAACTGAATGTCGTCATAGACTTTATAATTTGGATATAACTTATAGAATCTCTGCACCGATGAGTTGGAGGCATAGAAGTAAGAGTCCCAACCCCTGCCATTGATAGCCTGGTCGAACCATTCTGTGAATCTGCCCCGAATTCTTTCGTGCAATTGATCGCCTATTTTCAGATTCCACTGATCGCTGGACATAGGCTTATGGTTATAAAGAACAGTTCTGACCGGAGTCAGGGAGTGGTGATAATGGAATGGCACGTCTAGGGATCGGTATTGGGAGGAGGCGTCCATTTGCTTGTATCGCATCAATTCATACGACAGACGACAGATCTGTTGGAAAGTTATTAAAAGCAAATCCTTATTAAATATAAATAGATTTCAATCAATAATTGGACAGAAATTCATGAAATCCTATAAACATATAAACAGTGGAACTGAACAGTGAATAAGTACTGAAAGAACTTGTAGACCATTAACGACACCAATAAATGTTTAGTTGTTTTGAAAGCTTACGGCAGAACTAAAAGTGCAGACAATGTAGTCGGAGTCGGATAAGAGGAAGACATCGGTCAGTATTCCCCAAAGAGAAGCGTTTGAATATCGGGTGCTTTGACTGAAAGCTATTTCCGCATTCAAAGTGCTTCCGATGAACCGGTAGTTCGGATATTGCTTTTTGAGTTGAGGCAGGACTGACGGGTCGTCTGATGCCACGTAAACAAGTCGTTGATACACTGTTCGGGTGAGTTCTAATTTGTCGAAGTAGTCGCTGACGTGAATCATGTAATCAGATAAGGGGTAATACAGAGCCTCTCTGTAACTGATTTTGTCGGTTCGACGCACTTGAATGCCAACTATAGGACGACTGAAATTGTTTTCTGCTTTGAAATCATTGAGAAATTGTGTAAGTCTTGGCTGCGGTCGCAGAATATAGCCAATGAACTGGGAGTGGAACCAGGAGTTGGGGCTCTCCACGAGACTCATCAGTTCTAAACCGAATTTCTTCGGCAACTCATTCATTAGTTTCCTATGAATCACAGTATTGGGCGCTTCGGTCGCTTTGAGCTGATCTTTGGGTAAGTCTTTATAATCACAAGTATTGCTAAGCGGAGTGAATATGTTATTCCAGTGCTCGCGGGATCGGGATGTAAACAGTGATAAAAACATTCTCTCCCAGACATCAGGCTTTCGACCGAAATATTTAGTCCAATCAGGAATCAGAATAACTGTTTGGTTAGTATAATAGGCCGACACTAAACACCAGAGGACTGAATGTATTCCCGAAGCAAAGCCCGCGTCGACACTGAGTCTGCAAATCAGTTTCGGCACTTTATCGCACAGTTGTTTCGGAGGATTTTGGAGTTTATCCACTTTGGAGTGAATTCGTTTCGATATTTCACTCAGTCTTTCATTTTTGAATTCATTTATTCCGAGCGATTCAACCGCTTTCTCGACTTCTACTTGAATTACACTAAAGTTCAATTGCAATCAAATGAAACAAGCTTTGGTACATTTAGAACAGGATAGAACAAAACTATAAACTCCTCTTTTATAAATAAAGCGGAGTTAAAAATGTTAGAGTTTATTGGATTGCAACGAAACTATAGACTCGTTTCACTTACTTTTTGCGATCACTCACTTCGGCTAATATTCTATTTTTCAGTGAATTGTTTAATGAATTTGTTTTATTGAAAGTAATGGTCAGATAATTGAATATCTCTTGTGCTGTCGAATGAGTTCGTCTCAAATGCCTTATAGTTTTCAAATTAGCTTTAAATACAAAGAAGATTAAAAACTTTAATTTTGATCACTTTTGGTGTGTTTGTATACCTTTCACATTTGGTTGAGTATAACTACATGGGGCACAATCACTTGTAATCATTTGACTCTGGTACTTTAACATTTCCAGATCAGTGGACACGTGCTTCACATCCGATTGATTCTCAATGTTATGTATTCTATCAGTCATTAGAAAACACAATAACATAAATGTAGTGAAGAAATAGAGCCATAAAAATAAGTTTATTTTATTCTTCCACTTCATTGTCGTTGTTGTCATCGTTCAGATAGTTATTAATCACAGTATTATTGAAAGTTAAAGGCCAATGATTAGAGCCCATGAGCCGGATCATTACAAAATCCATTTGATATTGTTATCGATGCTAAAAACATTTCGTCAGATAAGGTAATTCACATTCTTCTATATTTCATACAAAAGACTGACCAGGATTAGGTCAAAGTGTCTGGCAATTCATTGGCAAACGTGAGTAAAAATGAGAATATTCATGAAAATGAAGTTTCTCTCCAACCGTTAAAAACAAACATTCATACTGTAAATGAGCAGTGTCAATTGTGTGAATTGTGTGAATTGCAGTGCTTGAGCACAGATGAATTCTGGATTGCAGTACAGTATTGACAACATATTCAAAGTAAATGAATTAATCGTATAATTATTTATTGCATAGCTCTGTACCTAATAATATAATAATTGCTTTCAATTGCTATGATATGTCACGACTGCAAACAAATGTCTCGGAAATAGATATTTACTTAAGATTTTTGATTGGATTGAATTCCAAACCAGACTACCAGTGCTATCGCAGGCAATAAAATCATATGAAAGAGCATTAGTTGATCGCAAAGACAATTAGCTTTTCAAGAAATCCAGCAAAAGAACGGCTGTAGTGGTCACTGACCACTGGTCGGGCATTTAAGCGGTAGTCGACGACATTTGTCTATATTTCCCGAAATTTTATTTGAGTTTCAGTTCATTTTGACGACTCTTTCGATCATAACATCGATCACAAGAAACGAAACATAAGCGCAAACTAAGAACATAAGCGAGTAATCAGAGCTCAAAATATTTTTAGTTTTTAATCAAATGCTTTCAAAAATATACCGTAAAATCTCGGTTATAAGTCGATCTCGTGTATAAGTCGCAGATCATTTATTGACAAAAATTGTAATAATTTTGTTGTATAAGTCGCACAACTTTTTAATGAACTGTAACTCATGTAATGTGTAGTCAATTGTTTGTATGCATCCAATTGTGTGTTCAATTGTGACCACTGTTTGATATCATTGATCAAAATGTTAAGACATTCGTACACAACAGCGAAGAAGTTGGAAGTTATTGCTTATGCGGAGACCAACGAAGACGGCAATAGAGGGGCCGAAAGACATTTCGGTATAAATGAGAAGTCAGTCAGAGATTGGCGTAAAATGAAAGCAATACTTATGGCAATGGATCCAAACAAACGTTGCCGAAGAGGAGGACAGTCTTCAAAGAGTAGTGGAAAACAGATGTGTATTCAAGTGAATGACATTTTCGATGAATTGTTTGCAGAAAATAAGAGACTTTTCACTGAATTATTGTTTGCCAACAAATGTTTGATTGTTTTGAATAAATTTAAAACACATTTAAATAAAATGTATGAAAAATTTGATGAATTTATTGGTTCCGAAGACAAACAAGTATTGCATGAATTGAGAGATGAATTCAATTCTGTTATACAAACAAATGAACCAAAAGTTGAAATCAATTTAAATGAGAAAAAAGATGAAAAAACTTTCAGTGAATTGAGTGAAGACTTAAATGAATTAATCGTTAAAAACATTGTTTGGAATAAAAGGAAGAAAACGATTGAAACGATTGAAGAAAAGCCGAAAGAAATTGAAATAAAGAAAAATAAAATAAAAAATAAGAGAGCATTGAATGCAAAGAAAAATAACGTTTTGATAGAAAATACGGACAAAAGTATAGTTAAAACCAAAGACTTCGTTAAGAAAAGCGCAAACGGATTGGTATTAACGCCCGAAGAGAGGGAACAGTGTTTCGACTCAACGACTAATGCATACAAATGTCCGGCAATTGATTGCAATCGGATTTGCAAAACAAATCGTTTGCTTTACGACCACTTAAGACGAGTGCATATAAGCAAACAGTATGTGTGCGAAGAACCCGAATGTAAAAAACTATTTAAGACCAGAAGTAATATGAGATTACATATGCGAACGCACGACGACTACAAGCCTTTCCATTGCAATGTAGGCGACTGTGAGTTCAGGTGTCGGACCAAATCCAGTCTCGGTTTGCATATTAAGTCTCATTCAAACGACAGGTCTATTAAATGCGATTTTAATGAATGCAATAAATCATTCAAATCTATGCGTAATCTAAGGGACCATCAGTTGACTCATTACAGCGATCTGACCATTAAGTGTAAGGTCGAGGGCTGCGACCAGTTATTCAAAACTCCGTGGCATCGTTATAGACATGCCTGTGCTGTCCACTACGGACGCCGGTTCACTGATAAGCCGGCGATGCCGTGCGATTGGCCCGGATGTGAGTTCACGACTCGGAACGCAACTCAACTGAGAGTTCATAAACACATTCATACGGGAGAGAAGAGCTATCTGTGCGATTGGCCCGAGTGCGGCAAACGGTTCCGTTTGTGGCAGAATCTGAACGAACACAAGAATATTCACATCAATGTTAAACCTTTTGCCTGTCATTGGCCCGGATGCGGCTACCGGTGCAGCAATAGTGCGAATTTAAGGAAACATTTGCGAACTTCACATAAAAATTAATTTTAATTTTCGGTTAATTTTCTTATAAACGCTTTCGACTCAATTACTTCCTGAAGAATCACAAGAATATTCACTATAACCTCAAACCGTTTGCCTGTTATTGGCCCGGATGTAGCTATAGGTGCGCTAATAATGGAAATTTCAATAAACGTATGAATCAATTGCACAAAAATAAATAATTTTATTAAACAGTATTTGTGTCGCAAACAAAACTATTACCTCTCTATACCGGGACTGTAATGCTGGCCCAACAGCAGTCAACTCTTGCGATCGCATTGTATTTATTTAATTCAAAAATCAATTGATTTGTAGACAAAAAAAGTTTTAGAGATGTTCTCACTGTTTGATTGATTAATAAATAAATATTTTTATTTAATTTTAATAACAATTTATATAATTTTTATTTTATTTATATTTTTGCCTTAAATTCATATTTGAGTCAAATATTGTTTCAATGCATTCAACGAATTGCATGAAATATAGATTTCATAGACTAATGGAGAGCACCGGTAGAGTCAAAATAATCTGTAATTTTAATTTCATTGAACAATAATTATTTAGGATTTTATTGTTGGTTGGCTCAGGTATGTTTTTCGGACAGATTTATAAGCTCAACCGGGTTCTATTCATAAATCTGTGCTGGGTAGTTATCTTGGTTATGAGTTACAGATTTGCAAACAAAAATAAAAGCTTTACTAAGAAAATAACTTAATTTTTAATGTTTAACAAGGTACAATTCTGAAATTAAACTCTTGAAAAATAAAGGCCCGGGTATTCTGGGTTTTGATATTCTTTTTAAACTAATCGCTTCGTTATTAAATAACATTCCCTTTCAGTTGCCTTTAGTTTGAGTTTTGTTTAATTCTTTGTATTTGGGTCTAATACAGGTGGGTTGAACACTCCTACAGAAATAAAAATGTAAACAAATGTGAAGA
>JAQIWA010001770.1:0-16314 GCA_034693305.1 Eueremaeus valkanovi | reverse complement strand
CATATTATATAAATATAATTAATTAATATTTTAAATTGAGTGACAATTTTTAATTATTACTTATAATTATAGATTTATTTATTCAATTGATTCTTAAATTAGTTTTAAATTTGATTTTATTTTTATTTTTTGGTTTTATTTTCTGTTTTCTATTTTATTCTTTTGATTATAATTTTGTGAATATATTTAGAATTCAATTATGTCTTCAATTTTGGTTTAGAATCGCATACACTATAGGCATAAGAATATAATGCATTTGAGAATATTCTGTGTTTTTCGGTGCATATCTTCAGGCATTATATTCTATGAATAAATATGTGAATTAAGAATTTGAACACAAAATTGAATTTATTTGTAATTTTTAGCCAAATATATACTGGAATTGATTGATAATTGAATATTCATCATGAGACTTTTTATTTAGTTATAATCAAAGTGTGCACTAATCAAATATATTAGTCATAATTCAAATTGATTTCAAAAATTTTCAAAAACTTATAATTGAATTTCGAGAACATCTTTAAAATGAGAGAAAAAATTTTGAGAATAAAAAACAAATTGTAATTGTAATACACAAATAGGAAATTAATATTTAATTTTAATGCATATAATATATTGAAATTTTATTAATTGCATAAAAAATTTAAAACATTTTTCTTTTGATTGTAAACACAGAAAAAGAAACACAATTTTAGTCTAAAGTTTTGGGCATTTTTTAATTTAGGTATCATTTTATTAGATATGAAATAATTGTGAAAATAATAATATAATTATAATTAAAATTGAATAAAAAGAAAATTTTGATTTAGTATTCGATATAATATTAATTATTTATTTTTACAGAATATTCTTCAACAGAATCCATGCAAATAATTATAAAAACCTAATTAAAGTCAAACTCAGCTTATATAGAGTTTTATATAAAGCAAACAAAAGTTTTATATAAAAAAAGACTTATATTTAATGAAATATTTGAGTGAAATATAAAATAAACGATTGAAACAACAATTTATATATCAGTATATAATATATATATTTTTGAAGGTATGTTATCTGACCTAAGCTCCTATTACTTTCTCTCCTAAGGAATGTGTTTCCTAAGGACTATTTTTTACACATCAAAGGCTGTCGTAAAGGAAAAAAAATCGATAAAAAGTTATCTAACATTGCATTCACTTATCATTCATCGAATGACAGTTAACTTATTGAACAATAACTTAAAAGAATTGATAGAATATTCTCTTTACTTAAAGATAAAAATCATTGACAGAATATTTTTATGACTAACATATGATACGAACAGAATGTTTAACAGAATATTCTGTACGTATACACGGCTTTAGTTCTTATCATATATTTGTTATCATCGATTTCAAGCACAATATTATAGGCAAAAAGCAAATTTGTTAGACCGGGTTGTTTGCGCGAGTCATACGGAACAACACTTTATTTGTATGAATAGTATTGATAATAGAGTATAAATAATGGAATTTCATTAATCAAAGTCCTCTTTAGAAAATTCGTGTACGATATCACTTATGCTATAATATGTGCCAAAAGCAAAGCCTATGAGACCAAACACTATTAGTAAGCCATTCAGCGAACACAACCAAATGAATTGAATTCTGTCTGAGATATACAGCGGATGAGAAAAAATCGATGAAAAATATTAAATAAAAAGGAAATATAAATTTTATACAGAAATTACTGTTCTTTTCACTTAAAAATCATGTTTTTTTTTATATTACTTTCGATTTGGTTCCAGAATCTGAGCGAATGTAAAATCGGCGGAAATATTATAGCAATGAAACTGAGAAATAAAAGAGAAATAATATTCAGAAAAAAATAACTTTTTTCCACTAAAAGGCCAAAAAAGTACAGATAAACGAAAAAAAAATCCAATAAAATATATGAAAAAGACAAAGGTCAAATATGTAATAAATTGCTTGCACCAGACCTGAGCACAACAGCACCGACTAATGTGATAATTAGCTCCAATTTGGGTATAAGGGCTGCCAATGCAACTGAAAAGTATACAAAATATTAATTAAATTTTTAAATATCTGTATAATCAATGACTTCATAGCTATTAAATATTCTACAGTGCATTAGGAATATAATCACATACCTGTGTTGGCAACATAAAGGGCACGGAATAACTTACATGTGATCAGAACGAGTAATGCTCTGAATAGATAATTAGCGAATCCAATGGCTATTGGGCTTCGTTTGTGTTCAGTCAACTGGACGTGTATTAGCGGCCAAAGCATTTCGATGGCGCCGTACAGTAGTATGGGATACGTGAGGATCACTGCAAACGCGTACATGAGTTGCACACAATCGTATAGTACGTGTGCCGGCAACGACAGTGTCAGACTGGCCTTAACATCATCGCCGTATTTGACGTAACCCAGGAAGCCTATCGTGAAGTAGAAGACAGTGACAACTATGATGGCCACATTGAGGACACCCAATGGTTGGCCCATTTGTTCCGGCTTTTCCATTGACTTATATAATGGAATCGCCTTTTGATCAGCGAATGAAATGTTAGAAGTTTTGATAAAACAATAATCTGTGTCATATGAGTATACTCTACGTACAACTTTGATGACTTCGAATGAGAATACAGTTGTGCTGAAAAATAGCGGTATTTTAGTGCCGACCGGCTCTGTTAGCCGATCCACAGGCGGTATATCACTGACCAAATTGTAGACAATGATGACGAGTGCCACCACTTGTAATAGATTGGCAAATGTGGACGCAATCGATAAGTGTTTAATGTTTTTAACAAAACTCAATAAAACCATTACTGGAAATAAAACCAATAAATAGTATTCGATAGACATGGATGAGCCGCTCGATGGCATCACACTTAGGAAGAACTGGATCATAATTAGAAAGTGATATAAATTGTTAGTGAATAATATGAACAGATTAGTCGATGTACGAGCTTGGTAAGTCAAACAGGTAGAATTTTCAGTCTCTAATTTGTATGTTTTAATCGTTTATTATACTTGGTTATTTCTATTTCAAACTTGAACTTGCTTATTTATGCGATAAATTGTGAACTAATTTGTTATTTATCAGAAATACTATTCCGTATAGAGTCTGGGTCTTATTTGTACTCAAGCTATTGATTTGACATTTGTTATAATACTCACAATTTTGAGATTATCGGCAATAAATACATTATATACAGAACAACTGCCCAGTTGTGAGACAACCAGGAATGTCATCACAATATAGCGGGCAATCTTTGAGAATGATCTCAAACTTTTCGGTCCATTTGCTAATGTTTTTTCTGCGAGCTATACATGAAAATTGATAATAGTTTTTAAGTTTGAATTATTGCTTCAAATGCTTACGTCTTCGTAATCCATGGGTGGGATAGAGAGCTCATCGCATAGATTGGCGTTTATTTTGCACAACAAATGGATGCAATGATTCATTAGTAGACCAAAAATTGGTGTAGCTATACAAGACACAATCAATCCACCATCGGCAAATGCTCTTGGCATGGCCAGTATGCCTGAGCCGATATATCCATTCAATAAATGCATTAATGTTTGCGTATAAGTCGTTTTGTGAGACATTTTTTCATTAAATATTATATTTACACAACTTTTCTATGCATTCAAATAAATTTTATTTAAACTGAACTCAAATATTGATAGATCAGATTTTTTTAATCAATTTGAGGTTATTCCTTAAAAATGATACAGATACTATTTTACTAGAGATAAATGATGTGGTTTATTCTTAAAATCTATCAAGCTAAATGAAGCTTTATATTCAAATTTATTATTAGTATTCTGTTATACCATTTGTTTGGTTTGAATCATACGAATAGTGAAATTTCATAATTAATAGCTAAGTGTTTATTAGTCTTTATCTTTGGAGGTCTCAACGAATGCTATAAAAATTATATTTCATTGTCGTATAAATTCAATTATATATCAGTTTTTATTAATTATAATTTCGATAATATTATTACAATTTTCTTCTCTTTTTATTATTGTCTGATTATAACTACAGTATTCAGTAATTGTATACTAATTTAACGAATTGTCAGCTCATCTCTAACAGTAATTTTTGATTTGCATATTAATTAATATAATATAGTTTTAAAAGTATTAATAAGTGTTATATCATATGAGAGTAGAATATGATTATCGAAAATATATTTATTTTGACGAAAGATGAATTTTATAAATTATATTAATCATTATTTGAATATCTATTGGAAATATAAAATAATCAAGTTGATAACTAAATCATATTTTAAATCAAGCTGGTTCTAATTATTGTTCTACCAAAATAGTTGCTGGATTACCTGAACTGTACGGAAAACCGTATAATTTTAAGCCAAAAAAAATTAGTTACAGATTTAAATGAGGACTTGTCTGTAAAAGAATGAACTCAATTTCCACTATGTTCCAAATGTTGACCATGAGCATGTTAGGAAATTCACTAAAAAATAATTTGAATCTGTATTCAATTCAGTTATAATGTATTTTTTAGTTTAACTATCTTTACTCTACTCTACCTATTATTTTGTCGTTTGTTTGTGTATAAGAAGAATAAATGATATGTTCTTTACGTAACACATGTTTCTGAACAACGGCTTATATATATAAAATTACATTGGGTTAAATGTCTGCGGGGCATTTAAAATAATCTATGTGATAGAATTCTTTTCAAAACAGTGTCTAATGTTTTCGTTTCGGATAAAAATTTAATGTATTTTTATATATAAATAATAAAAACTGTAATTCTTTTGGACAAAAGTTTTGACTAAAATAAATCTAAAAATCTATTCCGAGTGAAGCGAAATTTTTTTTGTCTTATATATTGATTTTTGTTACCTTTTCAATCGAAATATACTGTATAACTAAACTACCACAATATTAATAATAAATCAATAGAAAAATTATCCATTAACTTTTTAAGTTCAATATAATCGTATGCATTAGCAGTAATTCCTATATTGATGGCTAAAGCTTAAAATAAAAGGGGATATAAATCTCGCTCATGATTTTAATTGTTGGAAAATTCAACTAGAGTTCAATTATAGAATAAAACCGGATTAGATTTAAACCCAAATTAAAATAAATGAAAAGAAATTCTCAATTATTAAAAGTGAATATTAATTATAATTTATGTTGTTAGGCCTCAGCGGTAACGTCGGGGTCATATTTGAACAAAATGTTCAGATATTAAACAATGAGTTAGTAAGGGCTATCTCGATGAATGAACTCTAGTCTGAATTCGTCAATAGTCAAATGCTTGCGGGCGCGCTTATATCCCCTTTTTTAACCTTTATTGATGACCAAGGAAATATATGTTTTTAATCAAGATGCAATTTCTTATAAAAAGAAAATGCTACTACTTCTTTATTTAGTAAGGTGTTACCCTGTAACATTTGCTTGCATTGTGTATCAACGGGAGAGAATATCCTTTTAACAACAAAATCTGAACTTGTTGAATACAGATAATTCAGGCCAGTGACATTTTTAGTGATACCTGTATTCAATCAGTCAATATTTGTCTGAACTGTTAGTCACAGAAGTGATTCTATTCTATAATAAACTTAATAATGAAGTCATACCTGACTTATGAGCAGTAGTTTAGAGACGATTTCTGGTATATTCTCAAACAAAAACAAGTTTGAAGTTTAGAGTCGTTATCCCCATCTGTCTGTTGTTAAGAGAAACGCTTCAGAATATTCTTGTTCTTATAGTTTATACACTTCTTATAAGTTATATATATTTCGTAAAACATTTAATGAATAATTATTTTGAAAGTAAATTCATTACGTATTCCTCATTCGTAACAGAAATAAATTATTTAAATATACAGTATTTAACGAATATTAAAGCGAATATTGTGAACATTGAATACTGAACTTAATTCAAATATAGTACAGAACAAGATTTCAATATCTTTATCAAACTATTATTAGAAAACTTTCAAAATTAATACCAATTTAATATTTGTCTACTCTCTGTAATATTTCTGTTCTTATTTTACTGTGCTGTGACATTTTTTTGGCCTGGTACATTTTTCGTCTTTTAGGAATCTGTTCTGAATCAAATCAAAATACAATTTGGAGCAAAGAATTTGTTTTTAAAAAAGGCCTGGAATATGTCCCGGAATTCATATGAAATGTCTTGAATTTGCCCTGGATGTTTGTTATTTTTTATATAAATGTCATGGTTCCAGATTTTATCACTTGGTCACCCTGCCAGTAATACAAATAAAGGCTGTGATATAATTTATATTTACATAACCTGTGCAAATATCGCAAAGTTATAAACCATTATAAAAATTTGACCTCTGACACTTTTGTTGACCTCTACCATTTTTGTATATAAAGTTATCTAATTCCAACGAATTCTAGTGATTGCAAATGATATTAATATTATATATGATTCAAATACAGTAATTGATGTCTTTGTTTGAAAATTATATCAATTGAATTAAAGATTTTATATTGTGTACATAAACAAGTAGAGTTTTAAAGTATCATTATTAAGCAAATAAAATTACCAAGAACAAACTCGTTAGCTACAGCTGAACTAATGTATTATTGATACTGTATTTGCTAAAGAAATATAAAAACTAACCGAAAATATATCCAATATTTTAGAATAAGTTTAAAAATCGATAGAAATTATGGAAATTTTATGGCTTTTGAATCGATAAATGATTAGACAGTAATTCAGAGCATAAGATAGATTGCATTCTGTCTATTGAGGGCACAGTTACTACAGGACTACTAGAGTAGCAATTTTTACATAGATAGGGATGAAAGAGAAGTCATTGATTGCCAGCATCTCTCGCCTCTTGTCCTTCAGTTGGAGCACAAGTATATTTCGGCTAAAATCCTGTTCTGTTGAGTGCGTAAACAAATCAATGCGAAATTGCGCACAAAATCACTGAACATATTCTTATCTTCTTATCTCATCTCTCAGACACTCCGAATCTCATTCATTTAAACGGTAATCAATGAGTTTAATGCGATTGTAATACTATAGCAGTGAATGATAAATAAGTGCCAATACATGTGAAAAGCGTTTTGTAATTAACAACTCATTTCTTGTATCAAAGAATACGATTGTAGTTATTGTTCGCTTATTTGGTCTCTTATTCTGATCACTTGTTTCGCACATTTGCTCCAGAATTCTGATTCAATTTTGTCTCCAATGCAGTGCATGAAAGCTATGACATCTAAGCCGTAGAGGATTTGACAATCGATCCGATTCTGTATAACTTGGAAGAAGAAGAAAAAACTTTTGTCACTAAAATAATCGAAACATTTCTCTGTTTATCCAAATTCTGTTATTCTGTTCGCAGTCTTTGTTTTGATACAAATGCCAGTAAAATGAAGAGAAATAATGAAAATAAAATCAAATACAGAAATCTGTTTTGAAGTTCAGTATCATTTTAAATAATGCCCTTGGTAGCATATCGTGGCTCTGGCCAAGGGGCTCGTTTGATGTGAGTATCGATTTTTATTCTATTAAATATTTCAAATATAATCTACATAAAAAAATTTTCTATTATCCCCTTAGTTTAAATTAATTAGCATGTTAGTTATTAATAAATACAGTATGCTCTTGCAAATAAAAGCCAACTAAGACCTGGGTTTTATCATATTTGAAATAATTCCTTCACAGAATTTGGTAAAGATCGGAGATAGAAAATGGGTCAGCCAAAATTTTGGACAACGGGGGTACAATGAATCAATTTTTTCTCTAAAAAGCGCCTCATTTTCGAGTTTTCGACCCCAAATCATAGAAAAAAGAGGGGGTCAGCCTCAACCAAAATCCTAGGGGGTCTACCCCTCTCTACCCCCTATGTCCCATCTCACCCCCCTATTTACCAAAGATGACATTTTTGCGCAACCTTTGAACAAAATAAGAATTAGCCTGACTACGGTATACCCTGTTTAAAGTTCAATAAGTCTTATTTAGAGATCTAGACCAGTTCATATTTCTTAAATCACTTATAATTTTAGACATTTTATGCTGCACTTAAGCAACTGCAGTGAAGCAACTGTCCATGATAATTTTTATACCACAGTAAAATCTCTTTATAAGAAATGCACGACAAATCAATTCACTATAAAGAGCAACCACTATAGAGAGATCTGATTGAATCCTGTTGAGTTGTATAGCGAATTCACTAAATCATAATTTAATGTACACTATAAATGGCTGTACACTATATACTGTTTATTTATATACTATAGGATTTATTATTTTCATAAATAATTTAATTATTATGACTTTTGAATTCGTAGTGAAACTATAGAAATTAATTGTTAATGAGACAGGTCGATTAAGGGATTAAGGGCGTGAAATTCTGACTGTCTCACAATTAGCACGAATTCATGTTTTCAAAAGCGAATCATAAAAAAAGAGATTCAAATTAATAATTTAAAGTGACTCGATATTCTGCAAGCTGAAACTTCACTGCATTTAGCCAAGCTAACATCTTAGAGAATTTTACCAGAGAATTAATCCAGATTTCGTTTGGCCAGATTCTAACTTGAGCATCTCTGCTTTTATCCAACACTGGAATCAATTGTATTGATAAACGTCTGTTTGATTGTTAATAAGCCGTCGGATATTCGACTCATGTTTTACAGAATCATAATTTGATTTGAAAGCTAAAATAAAAGCTACCCTGGTTCAGTTGACATAAAGCTAGTTCAATTTATTTTAAGAACATAATGCACTGGTCATTACAACTACAACTGAAGCAAGTTTATTCAATTAGCATGGGCAAATTAAAATCGCGTTAAATAAAAGATAATAATTCCATAAATGAGTATTAGATTTGAGAAATAGCTTATGTTATAGAATATTCCGAGTCGTTTAGAATTTAGAATTAATTGGTCTGGATAAAAGGCCGGGTCGTCATTGTTTTGATACGATAAATATTTTTTGTCATTCCTCTAAATGCTTCATAATTTTGTCGCTTCTATTCTATACTTAAACAATATATCATTTCTTTTATGTTTTATTATTTTTCTAACAATTTTTTTTCTTTCGTCGACTGCTTTACTCGTATTCTGTTGGATAAGAATAATAAAATCGCATTTGAAGTCATTTATCACTTTTTCAAAACTATTGTTCCGTTGGATAGAAATTATTATAACATTCTTTCAAAGCCTGTGCTCTTCACTGAAGAGAGTATAAAAATGATTCTGAAAATCCAATAATTTTATTAAAAATCCCGATTCGTATGAAAGTATGGAACTGTTCGGTCATTAATAAAGATTCACTTTATATGAAAATGTTTTCAAAAGTATAAATAAATTTAAAAAAAAGCAAAACATTGACTCAGAATACTCTAATTTTAAATATAATATATTAAAACTAATCCATTGATTAAAAATCGGTTTAAGATTTTTATCCTTGATATTCATTTCACAACCAAGTGGTTCTTTCCGGTTAAATAAGTAGAGTCACTTTCAAGTTACCCTTGTATCCACCATTTGAATCACCCTTGTTCACCATTAATTTCTGAAGAGGGGTATTTTTGGCAGGATATCTTGATTAGTTACTAAACTAATATTGATCAGGGTTCATATAGCTATATAATGTGGGTCTCTTTATTTGAAAAATTAGACATTTCCGCCAGCATTAACCCTATCAATTACCGACGACATTTCAAAATTGCGATTTTATTTATTATTATTATTATTTTATTCACTGTTCATAATGTTATAACCTTTCGGGAACTAAATTTGCACAACAGTTCACTTGATTTTTTCTGAATTTTCTTTAATATCAAAAAATAAAAGCAGCCATGCAGGTTATACTCTAATTATCTGAGATTCAAAATATAAAATTGAAGTTTTCATAGATTTTTTCTTTCAATGTCAGCATTGAATCATAGCTGAAGACATCCAGTTATCTTTTGGCACTTTCAATGTTCAATAAATATGAATTCGATGCATAACTCAAAATTTATATGACATAACTCGGAACTACTCATATATTCGTAAAGTACTTCTAAAACCAAGTTCAACGATATATATATCGGTCATATTCTGGCCGATGGTAAGTAGCCATGGTCACTTGTTCCATTCGGTGATAACAAAGATTCAGATAAATCGCAATTTTATAGTGATTTATTAATAAAATCAGTTATAAAAAGATTTTTTTATAACATTGGTTATCAAATTTCGTATTGTAACCTTAAGATTTGATCCGATCTGGCCAGATTTGTCGGGACCTGTTCTGGCCGAATTTTTTTCCCCAAATGATACCTGGTCGATATGGGTATCGTTGAACTTGTCTTGACATATAGTTTCAGAAAATATATATATTCATATGGTTTAGTGATCTATATTTCCAATTAAATCAATAATTTGTATTTGAAAGTAGGAAAATGCCGCCAAAAGAGAAAATGATGTCTTTTTGATTAGAATTTTTTTTGCTGATATACTGAAGATGTTCATGACATTCAACCGCATCTTTCAAGAGAAGAGTATGTAAACTTTATCGTCTCTGAATATTGTGTTAATAGATTGAATTGAAGTTTGGTGAAAATTAAAATAATTGTTGTGCAAATTTAGTTCCCTAAAGGTTAGAATAGGAATAAATATTTTCAAGAATTATGGCTTTTATTATAAATACTGCTTATTATAAGTGGATATATTTTAAATGAAAAAATTAAAATCAATGCATCAATGCTTAAAATTGATTCATTTTATAATATATTGTTCTTAAGATTTGCTGAGCTTTTAATTGATAATTATTATTGAATAAAGCATTGAATGTCATATAAATCTGAGCTAACTTTCCAATAGCTTTGGTGTGAGTACTCGTGAATTCCTACGACTCCAGACATCGCCGAACACACGAGAGGTCAATAAAAACCCGATTTATGGCTCAATTATAGTCATCACATCTATAATATTGGTCACAGTTTTCTTACTATTAGCTCCGGATTCAGTTCAGCCGAACGCCTCATATATTGCTTTTTCATTACTGCTATTATTGCCCATAATTTTCATGATTTTTATTCTTTTCAATCAATTGAAGAAAAAGTTTTTATCGCCACAAATGCCGGACAACAACACCATAGAAGACAACGAAGAATCGCGTCGAGAGAGCAATCAGACAGACATACAATCACCCGATGAATGCAAAGATGAGAGTAAATCGATATCTCCTGCGCCGGCAGTTTATATACCGGTAAACACGTGTCCAGAATTGAGTCCAGATATTCAGTAAAGAACTGTACACTCAATATGAATGATATGTTTTATCATATCTTTAATCTATTATCACTTTTTTCAAACATCTGTTCTTATAATTTGAATATAAGTTTGAATTTAAAGAATATGAAACAAGAATTGGAATATACATTGAGATTCTGTACATCAGTTATTGAATGCAAAGTAATTTTTAAACTTTAAGTACAATTTTTTTTAATTTATATTATATAATAAGTAGAAAATTTAGTTGTTTTTTGACATTTATATCAATTTAAACAGCGATTCGTTCTTCTCATTAATATTATTACTAAAGTATTAAAGAATTTTCAATCGATATATAAATACTGTATTTAAAGCAATCGTTAAAATAATTTTCAATAATTCAACGAAAAGCAAAATAAATATTATGCAAGCTAACTAATTACCCAGATAAGAGTTTTGTTATCACTATAAGTGCAGGACAAAATACTAACTGTACAAATCAGTTTTAATCCAGAAGCAAATGATTCCGTACTTAACATAACGTTGTAATCGTTACTAAAATCTATTATTATTACCGAAATTACAATATTATCTGTCTTTTCAATAATTCAACAAATGAACCACATTCTACCAGGGATGCGGAAGATTGGCCGTCCAAGGAGACTTAAGCAATGATATTTCGGTGGGAGTGTTCTCATATTTAGATCCGTTTCCCTCTAAACTAGTGCACTGAGAAAAGGGCATTCTATACTCCTTGCCCCTTTTTCCGCATCGCTGCATTACACAGATCTGTTTACGGTTTATCATTAATCAAGTTGAACAGTTAATTGCTATTTTAAATTCCATCGAGAATATAGAGAAAAGTTTATGGCATCACATGGATTCTTTATTCGAAGCGCCCATAAATATTCTAGTTAAACTAGTTTTTGTTGAAAGTGCTCGGATATTTGAGAACAAACTCAAGGATGAATTGGTAATACAATTTAAATAAAGCTGAGAAAGGATTGTGAGATAGGATTTGAGTTTTTTTTCATTCAATACATGTATGCAATGAAAGCCTATTGTAATAAATATCAATGCATTTGTATGCCATCCAAACCAACGATTATAAAGATTTGTGTAAAAAGACCATGAATTATATGAAAATAAAAATGTAATACAAATGAAAAACAAATGAATTTTTTTTAGAATTTCAAATTCAATTATTTCGGTTTCATTTTTATTCTTGAACATAAATTAACGTGAATTTAATAGTAAAACTAGTCCGGGGGTCACAAAGGATACAGTGTATTACTGTACAGATATTATTCATTATTACAACTGTACTGGCTTATTTGACTGATTGATATAGGCTCGGTTCTCTTTTTCTATCAAGCTCTATTCTTCATAATCACGAATTGCTCTCCTGGTTACGAATGCCTGTATGCCTGAAGACTTGGCGATTCCTGTTATTCAATAATTGTATTAAGTTTTTATAATTGAATTAGTTTTAGAAATTATTGTGAAATTCTAAGTGAATTGTATTCTTGTTCTCTCTTTCGTAAAGAATATTCTTTTTTTAAAGCCATATATTCTGATGTACTTTAAGAATAACAATGTTTCGGCTGAATTGCGAAGAGAATAAAAATGATATGAAATGCAGTGAAAGCCATAAATTCTTATCATAACATGTGATCACTAGTGCTGGCAAATATCGATCGGTCCGAATGACGCCAAACACTTGCATACGAATAGACAGAATCGATGGCATTCATATCGTCTCCCTTTCCGATGAACTGTTTTGACATTTAAACTCTTAATGTACTGACAATTCATATATTTAAGGAAAACGATATTTTACTTCATTTAAAATTTTTTTTTTATAAAATTATATACAAATAAATATGTCTTCACTACTGCTCAGAACAACTATCATAGCCTCTGCCGCGTCGGCAGCGTATAGGGAGACCAATAGTCTATACGGTGTCAATACGTAAGTATTATTAATTATTTTTTTTAATCAATGTCGTATTTCTATTGGTATATTACATAGTAGATTGATCATTGATCATGCCTTGATTAAATTCTTAAAATTGAGTTTTTCCTGAATTGTATGCGTGTATAGTATTGAGCATTAGATAGATTACATTGTATGACAACAGAGGCAGACATTGCTTAAAGAATTTATTCCGTTCGACACGAGTTGACTGAATAATAGAATAGATATTCTTTGAAAAGCTATTGAAAAGACTAGAAATTTATTTCAATTTTTCTGGAAGTTCAACACAAGAAAAATAATTCGGTGCATAAGAGCTATGACATCTAAGCCGTAAAGTATTCGACAATCGATCCGATTCTGTATAACTTGAGAGAAGAAAAAAACTTTTTTTTTCACTAAAATAATCGAAACATTTCTCTGTTTATCCAAATTCTGTTATTCTGTTCGCAGTCTATGTTATGATACAAATGGCCGTAAAATGAAGAGAAATAATGAAAATAAAATCAAATAAAGAAATCTGTTTTGAAGTCAAGTTTTATTTAATATAATGCCCTTGGTATTATACCCTGGCTCTGGCCAAGGGTCTCGTTTGCTGTGAGTAACAATTTTTATCAATTGAACGTTTCTGTTATCCTCTTATTTAAAAACAAACTAAGACCAGGGTATAGTGAATCAGTGAATTTCCCAGAATTTCGCAACATTTGCACAAAATAAGAATTGCCCTGATTATGTTTAAAGCTAGAGAAAATGGACAAGCTCATTTAAAATTATAGTATAACGAGTGGTGATAAAAAATCGTGACTGTATTATGAATGCTATCCATCATTTTGGCTGACGTTTAATGAAAATTACAAAAAAAAATTAATAAAAATAATTGACTAAAATAAAGTTCAACCAAATCAGAGTTAATACTGTTACATTTATAAGAATTATCAAGCTGGATTATACTGTTAATCATAGACAACATTAAATTTTAAGATATAATTTATTAGTTTCTGAAGAATCAATGATTCGGTAAAATATTAGATTCAAACCGAAAATGTAATTGAAATGAACTCAATATAAATGTCAGATTAGATTCACATTCATTAGACACTAATTAGAGAAAGAGGCGATCGATTTGAGTTACGCCAATGTCAGACAAAAGGCTAAAATTGTGCATATATTGCAATTTGAATCCCAATAGTGTCGCTTAAAATTTCATTTAATACGGATCTCATTTAAAAAGTTATTTATTTCAAATGAAAACTGAACTCTAGTCTAATTGAAAACTATGCCCGTTCTTACATACAGAGGCTACGGAGGACTCTATGGGCGCTATAATCACGCGTAAGAATCGGACAATTATTTTATTCAAATTCAATAATAATAAGAAACTATTCAAAAGGAAATTATTTTATAAATGATTTATATTCTGTATATTTGTATATATTATTAAATTGAAATAAAATAGTTTAACATTAAAAGAGATATACTTTCGCTAATGATTCGAGAAAATCAATTAATTATTCATTAATATATACAGACATTAATTATTTATAATTTAAATTTTTTTTCACATCATTTGACTTAATGTATAAATATTTATAATAATGATAATCAGAGATGCGGAAGATTGAAAGCTCTGGATGAACACTCTTCCCAGGTGAAAATCAAGGAAGGACACTTAAATATGGCAACATTTTGAACTACTTTTAAAATTTCAAGAAGATATTTGACATCACTTTTTCCGCATCTCTGATATTAAGAGTTATAGTGAACTAAAATAAGTATTTCTATTAATAGATTCATTTCTGGTCACAATCGTAGCGAACATAAGCGCAAACATTATATACTTTATACGTTTGTGAGCCTAATATTCACATTAATATTCTACGTAATGATGCCTGATCAAATTAAGCACTATTTTCTCTATGCGGCCATCATTTTGATCTTTGTGCTCATTATTCTAATTATGAAAAAATATGACTCATCTCTCATACGTCCCAATTCGGACAGACGATCATCGACTCAATTAAATAGCATTTATAGTATTAATGTAAACGACGGACAGCCGACTAATGAGTCGGAAGTATCACTTGACTCGGGGGAATTGCCGCCAAAGTATGAAATGCCGCCCAGTTATTCACAGACTGAATATATGAACCAGCAATATATGACTGGAACAGAACCTAATCTAAACATTAACCAAATGTCAAACATTCAACTGTAAGGCTATTTGAATTGTGTGCCACTTTCACCATAAGAACATTTATCAATGTCAAAGGGCTTTCCAACAATGTAAATTATATTATAAATTAATCAGGGCACTGTTACTTGATTAGATTTGTGCCTGTTCAGCTCTTTTCCAACAGCAATGACATTGAATCTCGAGCTCTGATCTACAAAAGGCTTACTTCTATTGTTTGCTGAGTTAGGCTTCAAAACTGGTGAACACAAGCAGATAGGATCGACTGATTAATCGCACTGGGATTGGATAAGAACCAGATATATCGATAATATTCTCATTTACAGAAGTGATCAATACATAAGGCCTGAAAATATCGATCCGAACAGAATGACTCTGAATATGAGTGCACAGAAGTGTACACTAATTGTGTTGTACAGACAAAACTTAAAGTCCGTGAACGGTCCTGAATCATTAAGCGGATTAAAATATTTAGAAATGCAAAATAGATTGCAGTTATAATCCTTTATAATCCTTCTTATGACTCGAGTTCAAACATGGACTTTCTTCGCCTACTGTACAGACATTGTGTAACTCTTAACGCAGTTTATGGTCTAATCAAACAAATAGTTTATTTTGTTTATAAATTCTTATAAATGTTTTTGATTTTTTTTTGCTAAAATATGAACAGTTTATATGAAATTATTTTATTGAGCAAGTTGCATTTTCATTATAGATGTTTATAATCATGTGTTTCATACATATATTGTAATTATTTTTAATATAACAAAAGTTTTGATTATATTTTCTTTATTCAAATATTAGTTTAAATTACTTTTTGAATGTTAAGAATTAATATAAAATTTTATCAATATATTGAAGAAAGTTTTTATATGAAAAATAAAAAGGAGAATCGCCATTTACCCCCCCTCGGGAGCCAAACTGGAGACC
>JAQIWA010001769.1:0-16319 GCA_034693305.1 Eueremaeus valkanovi | reverse complement strand
TCTATAGTGTACTCCCGCTATAGTGTACGGATTTTCCTTGCATTTGCCCGTTTCTTATAACGAGAATTAACTGTATAAGTATATTATCAATCAATCGCTAACTTCCAGTAACTCTGATACAGAATATGTTGTATTTATTTCCATTAAATGTCTGTAATGTTTATGAACACATATAAAGATTCGGATACTTATTGTGCGGCAATTGGTCTATAAAAATGGGCCATGTGCATTACACCGACATACGTTTCCTCAACATCATATACAACGATAATATTCCAGCACTAATTTATATGAAAATTTAAGGTATAGTAAGTATTAATAATTATAAGTAAGATGTTACCAGATTATTTATAGTGCCAATAGATTTTGTGAGACGGTTGAGCCGACACCAATGAATGGGTCGAAGTGCCTGATTAGAGCACATATCACTAGTTGGAACTGTGATGTAATGTTAGTGAATCTATTTTGCTTGAATTTATTTATAGATTTTTCACCTGATCAATTTAAGTGTTCTAATCAAACACTCTGACCCATTAATTGATGTGGACTCAAGCGCCCCACAAAATCTACGGACTATAAATGGCCTGGATGTAGCCCTCAGTGGCATTAAAACAGAATTTAAGGTAGAATTAGACGATTTGACAAAACTTCAACCGAACCAACAAAATATGTTTATAATGAATAGAGTCAATAGAGTCTACAATTTTGCTACTAGATATGCATGGACAATTTTAGAAACAAAAATAAATGGCAGTAAGTGTTGTCGAGATAACGCTTTGGATCCACGAAAATGAGCGAATCATCAATTCATTGATCGATTCTATTCTACAGATATTAATAAATGATTGTGTTTTGGGGCCAAACAAACAGACAGTCAATGAGTTTTAGAGAAAATATTAATGATTGCAAAGAAATACTGATTTATTAGAGAACAGATAAAAAAGAAAATAACAGTGAAATTACTGCGAAAGCACACATACACACACATTGATCCTGGTCAAACACAAACAAATGATTTTTCAAAACTTTTTATTTTTCTTCTTTTTTTTCTAAAAACTTTTTTTTTATTTATTTCTTTACTAATCTCTACAATAAAAAAAACTTTTAGTTATTTTTTCTTTGAAGTTGTTTTCTTTTAAAGATAAATGTCTTATAAAAAAGATTTCTCTGTTTTGCTATGATTTTTGTTGCAAATAGTTTTCTTGAGTCAAAAGCTTTTCAGTTCTCTTCAGTTTGTTTTTAAGAGAAAAAAAACCTAACGTTTTGTTAATGTTTTTATAATTGATTTTTTGTGTTTTCAATTTTAAAGCTGTTTTAATAATTGAGATAAAAATAGCAAAATATTAAATGAGGTAATCGTTATCAATGAACAAATTGTATGTTCTGTTAGCACCGAATGATTTTCCTGTAAATATCTGATTAGTATTGCATTTCATTCATCACTTCAGAGATAAGACTCGTCTGAATATTTGTACACATCTTCTCGTCACTCAAACACATCCTTAACGAACACAAACTCAACTCCTATTGTAAGGAAAGCTTTTATATAATAAATAGAAAATATTTAAATTAAGTCTGTTTTCACTCATTTATTCCAAACATTGATAACAACTATAAACTCGATTTCTGTAGTGAAGAATCGATAGAATATTTGACTCTACTGTACTGTCTATTCTATGCTAAAATAATGTGCAAGGTAATATGAAATCTCTTCTAAATTAAGCTGGCCCGTTTATTTGCTCGAAAACTGTTCATCCATGTCGATTTCTCATCGATGCTCATCCATGTCGTATTTAGTACAACTTTTTTATAATGCAATACTTGTATAAACAAAACCCAATCCATTGAAAGCATTGATTAAGGACTGACACAACTAAACCTCTTCTCTGGACTGATCCGTAATTTAAGCTCTACTGCACTCATATATCGCATCACAGTTTCAAATGTTAGAGAATTGAATCAGAAAATAGGCAGGAATTGATGGAACCGTAAATAAGAGTGAGTTTGTTTGGTCAGAACCCCTATTCATCACAGAGTTAACCATCAAAATACAAAACTCTCACGATTTTAGTTAAATCCAAATCAAAAACAATAACAATAATATCAGTCTTCAGTTCAGTAAACAAGTTGTTTGTCGTAAGAGTTGGCTCTGAACGGAGTAAATGACACTTCAGTGCAATACTTATAATGAAAATATAAAAATAATTTTAATGTGCTTTCAGATTATGTGAATATTTTCATTTGTACGAGAATTACTTTGAAGGCCTAGATGCTATCTATAACAAAATGTAACCATGTTTGTTTTGGAACAAATATATTTAGATTAGAAGAAAAATAAAATAAATATTTCATTTGAAAGGTTAACAAATGGGAGAAACTGTCGCTAATATTGGCTGTACTTTATTTGAATCAAAGAATTTCTTATAAATTGCATGAAATGAGACATGAATTCCAGTATTTGATAAATTGTTTTCGAGTTTAAAAACTTTTTCTCTTCTTTTTTATCTGCAATTTATGTCAATAAAAGTATAGGAAATATAAATGAAATTTATCTTTCATTGCATACACTCATAGATATGCAAAATCACGTTTTCATCCTTTTTTTGTATGCAATTGAATAGAAGACTAAATAAGAATATAAATAAAAATAAACGAATAAAAAGTCTATCATTAATCGGATTCTATACTACAGTATCGTATGATTAATAGAATTGTATTTTTATATACAGTATTAGGGGATCAATAAAATTGAAATTTATTTCTCAAAGAGTTTTCATATAATATGATTCAATGTCTTTCGGAATATAAGATAAACAGATGGATTGCATCTCTGATTAGCACAACAAAAAGTAAAACGAAAGATAAACTCAACTGAATATAGTCTACACTAACTGTTCAACTGTTTAGTAGAATATTGAAGAGAAGAGTCAGAAAAAGAGAGCAAATTCTCTGTTGTGTTCGTTAATCATAATAGGAAAACAGCTACTGTACTGTAGAGCAGACTCTGAGACAAAGAGCACCGACCAGTTTTTGTTTTGTTTGGATACTACAGTTTTTTGGGACAAAAATCAACTCTAACTCCCATAGGATTGTATATATCGTTAGCAAAGTTTAACTTTTAAAAGCCTTGTTTCAGACCCGCGAGGACTCAATTGGAAGCAATGCATAGTAAGGATAATCAGAAGACCAAACAGTAGAGTCACATACACTGAACAATTTGGAAAAATTCATTATTTTTGTTTTTTAAATACTTTTTCCATCAAAATAGCAGTTTATAAATATTAAAATTAGAATTTAATTAGAATTAGAGTTTATGTGCACCAGGGTTGGATTTTATATGGTATTCAAATGTACTTTATTCTACATGCAATGAATTAGAAGCCAGCGCCTTTCACAAGTAATGAGCCAGACAAAATCATTATGGTTTTTCATTGTCTGCCATAAAAACTAACCTAACCTTTAAAGGTTTGACCCTTTTATTGCTATTGATATTAAATTCTACTTTATTTGTGAATAAAATGAAACTTTTTTAAAAATTCAATGTTTTTGAGTCTTTGTTTAACTTTTATTGTATGGAAACTAATTATTAATGAGATAGTATTGACCGTAGGTTAGGAAGGGATGCGATAAAGAGGAATGGGAGCATTGGATGGCAATGTGTGGCTTAGGATCGAGTCAATAGAGAATGCGGTAGAAAACAATTCAGTCCTTAATTATTAATTGACTTCAAAAGTATTCTTTGTCTGCTTTTTAGTTCATTTATTATTGAATGCATTGAAGAGAAACACAAAAAAAAGAGATAAAACAATTGAATGAACAGACAGTGACTAAAAGCAAATACAAATAAGAGTACATTCGTTGCACAGAAATAATGTTTTCATCCAATTTGAGAATTAGACGAGTTTTTAATCTTCAATACATATAATACAAATTCAGTCCAGATCTAAGTTTTTAAAAATTAAAACCTACTTAAAAATTAATCCATTATTTGCCTGATATTCGAGAAATGAAAAGGCAAACAAAATTGTCCTAGTACAGTAGTCAACTTAATTGAATAATATTTAACTATATTGTTCTTAATTTAGTCATCAATACTTATCAGTCAAATATCTAAATTCTTGATGAATTGAATGAAATTTTTTATACAATTTTACACAACAGGGAGTTTATATGAATTTATGAGCATGGTTATTTTGACCATTTGTTTGTGTGTAATAATCACAACATGAAAAAGTGTTTAACTAATTGATTAAAGCTCTAGGTCTTCCAGTGTGTTGCTATTATTTGTACTGGACTTAATGGATACCCTAATCATTATTTCTTGTCTATTTAATGAACCCAATATTGAGCCGACATTGATCATTCTATGTCTTCATATTTGTGTCAACTCAATTCTTGAATGCAATTCGCAATTATAAACATTTGAACAAAATGTCAAAATGTAGTGAACATACTGTTCAGGACTGTCTTTCTATTTAATTTCCCCAAAGAATGTCAATTAATAATTGATTGAATTATTTATATTAATTATTCAGACACTGAGTGTTGAAAATTAAAATCAATTATTTATTTTTCATTTATTTGGAGCCAAACCGCAGATTATAATTGATTGCGATTTCGAAGTTGTGATGAATGAAAGGAATTTCAATTAATGTTTGAGTAGACGAGCGATAGAGTCAACAGTAAAACAATAAACAATTCTCAGGAGATATGCATTCAATCAAAACTAATTAATTCACTCACTTTTCTGATTCTATACTCTATTGTATTGTAAAGTATTGTAATCTTTAGTATTGACAATATTTATCTCAATTGTTCTGAACTTTGTTTTGAAAATATTCAATAGAAATGCCATTGGATTATGACTGGTATGAAGTGATTGAAGAACTATTCAGACTAATAAATAAAATCTCAATAAAAATTGAAGTTCTCTAGCTAAGTTTGAAAGATCAAAATTCCATTAAAGTTTTTATATGAATATCCGAAAATAGACTAATCATACTCTTGGTAATTGATTGATGAAAAGCAACTGTAAATAATTGTGATTGGTCAAAATGATTGAATCCAATTTGATTATATCATTCATTTAATTCAATCGATTCCTAACATAATTTGATTAAAAACAACTGATATCTGAGAACTTGAAGGGTTTGATCCCAACTCCCTGGGCTTGTATGGCACAATTGATGTTAGAATCAAGGTGATGAATCAGAGCAAACTTCACATGACTGAGAAGTATTCAGAGTATTGAGAGTTATACTGTAGTAGATTTGAAATCGATATGAGTTATGGCCGGCGTATGACATGTCTGGCAATCGATTTCTGGTGCGTCTGAAGAATGATTGCCAAACAGTCTGTCAGAGAATAATTGTGTCCTTTGTTTCGACTTCGAAGCAAAACAACAACGAATGCAATAATTGGTTGACAACAAAAGTATTGTTAAAATAAGGCATTTCTCAAAATCTAAGCCATAAATAATTTTCTCTTTAAATCTATTTTCAGAATCACTACAACTTTTGAACTCTTTCGAGTCAGACATCCAACCCATGCCATTATTATTCATAATGTTCAAGACATTAGCCCTCAAAGATTTCAGCCACATCTTAACGTTAATATTAAATCTCAAAATCCTTTATAGGCGCAAGGGCAATAGCTCCAATACCTTATATACTTTATTTACAGCTCATTCTTATAAATATTTTATAAAAATTTAATTAATTGAGTGAATAATTCCAGTATTCATACGAAAAGTTTGTATTAATTCTTCGAGTGATCACTCTTTTTATCTGACCTTAAGTCGCAAAATGATTGTCAGCACAAGAGTCACAGTTAGATCCGGATGTGACGAGTTTTGATACTACTTGAGCGCAAACATCTCTCTATTGTCTGATATGTACTTAAATTGTCGTTCAATTCTCTCATCCCTTCTCTGTCGCCAACGCCTAAACTCAGTGCATATCTCAATGAAAATCCTATAACTTATGGGATATAAGCAATGGTTTGGCTCTTCAGTTAAAGTTTAGGCGATCAGTCTCTCATCGGAATCATTTAGATCTGAATGTATGACCATTTGGCTGAATCTTTATTCTGGGTCAGTTTGATGCCTAAAATAAATAAATGTTAAACAAAATACTTTAATTATTCCTAATATCAATTCAACCGTTTATTTGAATATTTAATAAAAATTACTTTTTATGCAATAAATTGATAATAAATATAACTGAAAACGACTACAAAGATGGGCCAAATGGGATGCAGTCCTGACTTAAAACTGAGTCTCACTCTTCGTATGTGTTAATACATTTGCAATAGACGTCAAAAACAGATCCAAAACCGCAATTCCCCAACAGTTCAGAAACTCTGAACAATGTTATGCATTAATACATATCTTCTCTTCACTCGAATTATACCATAATTCCAGTGGTTTTAAAAGCCAGTGTTGGCCTCAGTTAAGTGATTGGGACCTGAATTGGGGCCTGAATTTCCAGTTAAGCTTATTTTATGTTCTGAGTGAGCATAAAGAATGCAGAACCAATTTCTCATTAGCCTATCTCATTTATTTTTGTCAGTTTTAGCATTTATTTCTAAGAAAAGTAATTAAATATAAAATACGGTTTCAAATATCAGGAATCAAATATCAGACAGTGATTAACAATTATAATCCAGGTCATTTGAATTCATTGATTTTGCAATACTTTATTCAATAAAGTTTATTGTATTTAATTATGCAAATGTGTAAATAAACATTCCTCTTATTTCATTGATCTTGCTCATAACATCATGTTAATAAAGTCAAGATTTATTCCACAGTTAACGTAATTCTCGAAAATTATCCTGGTTAATTAGCCCTTTTCTACTCGTATGCTTAAGCAGAGTAGACTTGAGTGAAACCATTTGGAAGTCAATCGTCAGTCTCACCAATAATACTGTAATACAAGGCTTAACAGAGTTAGTGCAGTGAAGGCTATGTCTGAGAAGCAGAGCATTACTAGTCTTAAAGCGAAAACATTTTTAGGAATTGAATAAACCTTTAAATTTCATTCGGAATATCATTTTCAAAGAGATTAACCATTTTATGTGAAGTGCTTGATATGAAACAGACGTCCTTTTAGTGAAGTTGGTTTGTATTTGTGAATACTAGTGCTTCAAATGCCATTGCAATTGTGATAATGGAACAGTCTCATTTATTGAATCCTTTCGCTCATTTATACATGCTCGACTGCATTAATCTATGACGGGTACAATGAATATTTCAAAATTTATAGTTTCTATTAATGAATGCTTATTCCTGGATACTTTATAATACACTTTAGCTTGTTTAAACTAACTTATTTGATAATCAATAATAATATCTGAAAAATACCGGAAAATAGTCTAAAAGTCAGTTTTGAATTGATTGACATTATAATTGATTAACACTTTTATTCTGCGAATAAAGACATATAAGTTGTGAGAGTTTTCACATCCAAACGATTCAACACTTTTCTCATTAGAAGTAAAGAACAGAATTTGTTGAGAAAACTATTAAAAAACGGGATTAACTGTTAATCCTTTACTTAACTATAGTTTTTGTTTTGCATTCAATTGCTTTAATGGAAAGACGAGAATAAACTGAGTCTTAGAGCAAATAATTAGAATAAGTGCAGAAATTAGTGAAAAATCTTTTGCTATTTATATATAATTTATTCTTAAATTAAAGTAAAGCCAAATATAATAGTTTTTGTGATCTTTTGCAGAAAAATCTTTTCTGAAAAACCCAAAAGAGATTAATTACAGATTTCATTGAAGTGAATATAATTGTCAGCTTTTCGTTCAAAGCCCAACATTTTTGCCGTCTTTTCATTTGGGTTGAGCACCAGAGCACCAGAATTAGCACAAGAAGAGTCACTCATTCTCTACGGTCTTCCCTCTCATATCTCACAAAACTCTGGTTTGGATTCAACGCCAATGTCTGTCCCATTCATGTGCTCTCATCTCATTCAATGCCATTTTATGCCTCGTTTTTTGCACAACACTTCTCATTAAATAAAACTAATAATTCATTTGATGCTAAAAACAGATGAAATATATAAATCAGAGCTCAGTCTCTCCTTCGGTCTCTCCTATGTTTGACTGTCAGGCCATTAGAGAACAAATCCCTCTTTTCTTTATTTTAAAACAATGACTGAATGATCCCAACTCTCACTGACTCTCACTCTCTATAGAATTTCAATAACAAAAGTAAACGAAAATCTATTCTTTCTATTAGTGCTAATGTTCTTCCGATCCTAAACCCCCTTTCCCTCACTCCCGCTCTTTGTTTCGTTTTAATCCGTCACAACTGAGCGATTGATATGAAGAAAAATATACTGATTATTGATTTTCATTGCAAATAATGTGCTGACTCTTGCAAACAGTCTATTCTATTATATTCTCTGGACTTGTATTTGTAATGTCAGACACAATTGTTTCTGCAGTTTATGAACAAAATTGAAAAATCCGGTAGAAGTCTAACAATCCTTATATTATAAAATAGATATTTCAGAATAAAAATAGTATTCAGTATTCATTGAGAGATTACTATTTGAAGTGAATTTTTAAAATTTTTATTCCTGTCAGACATTTTTCAAGCGACTAAATAGGTGTATATGTCAGACAAGAATAGGTCTTAATATTCAGCGGAGAGGAAACGGAGAATAAATCTTAAGTTTAAAAAACTTACGGCTCATAAGTAATGCTTACATCAGAAGAGTTTTTGTTTTATATTTTTAAATAATTTTGTTATTCTTTTGCATAAATTTTCAAACGCCAGCCGTTTCTTACGAACATATATTCTGTGTCTTATTTTTTATTTAAATTTTAAACATATATAGGATTGACAGCCAATTGGCAGCGATTCAGACCATTAATGCTGTGAATCGCTTCATACAGTCAATGATCGCGTGAATCGTTTGCATCCGAGAAATATTAATATTAATACTAATACTAATAAGCCGTAAATGATAATTGAAAATGAGTTTTGAGCCCAATATAATAGGAAAAACTTTTTAACCCATTTTTATCAGTTGTTTATTCAATATTTCATTCATTTATACGGCATATGTCTGAATGAGTTGACAAATATTGAGTTTAATTCAATTAAATTATTTTGTGACTCAAAATATTTGCCGTTTATCCAGATGTCTACGAAGATTCAAAAATATTCAGTCAAGTCATTGAGTGTAAAAATATTTTAATGAATACATCACTGGTATGATGAGTCAGTCCCGGATCATAACATTCACACTTACTTTTCTACAATTTTTGCTTTAGTGACAGAATATTAATGAAATATATTAAGAAAATTTGGAAATCACAAACAGGTTGGAAGTCCTGTCTGACAGTTATCTACTGTAAGAGTGAATGTCAGCATTTTTACACTATCTGGATACTATTACAAAATCTAAATATGATAAATGTAAAATATCTTTTAAAATATATCTGAACTGCTTTGATGGCACAATTAGCCAAAAAACCTTATAATCAAACAATCAATACTTCACTGTAAAGACATAATGTTTAGAATCACTCGATGTGTGGCTCAAAATATATTGAATTTTCTGAACATTTTTCAACTAATTATTCATTTGATTCGAAAGTTTTAGAAAAAAATGCTTTGAAATGCAGTGAAAGCTAATGATTAACTTTTAATTGGCTGACACTTAGGAAGTGTTATTAAACTCTAATTTTGATTCCGGAGCTAATGTTGTCTACAGAAGAGCTGTCTATAGATTCTTATATAATATCCAATGAGAGAGTACTTTAGCAACACTTCAAACGTAAGCCAATTAAAGGCGCATTTATTTAAGTTAATAATAATTTTCAGTACAATTCCATCAGTCGATAGACATAAGAAAACCGATTCTTAACAGTCATTGATTGCTTCTTAAGTGTTGGTCATTGAACTGGAATTTGTGTGAAAAATAACAAAAAAATAGTGTAAAAAATTGAACCATTTTTTGTATAATTAAGTGTAAGTTCAATGTCCAACGATTAATGCGATTCCTGCAAAAAAAGAGATGCACTGACAGTCTGTTTGATTAACTACTTCTCTCAGTGCTTAATGTGTTTCTATTTTTTTTGCCATTCATTCCCTTTTCGTATTTCAGAATTAGTTAGGCTTAAAGATAACGTATAAAAAATTCAGACAAGAATATAGCGAACGGTATAATATAAAAAGTGTTGAATTTATAGTACAAATTCTGTTGTTGTTATGAATTAGAAGAGTTATTATTGAACTTAATTTATTGCATCCATTAATTCTCACGACTATTCTGTTGACTGTTTAATAGATGAGAAAAAACTATATTTTTATTTTAGGTTTTTTTTTGTGTCTCCGTCTAAGTCTATCATTGAAATGTTGATTTAGTGTCGGATCAGTTCTATTGTATTCTCAATATAAGAAATAGAGACCAGAATTAGTTGGAAATTCACGCAAAGTAATAGCCGAATGACTGGTAATTAAATTCTGAACTCGACTCGCATTTTATGTTTTGTTTAAAAAAATGTTTGAATTGATTCTTCGAATCATTAGAATAGTATTAAATCTTTTCCAAAGAGTTTTACAATTTTTCAAGAGTTTTACACATTTTTATTCGACAATAATTCAAATACAAGTAACAGAAGTGTATCGTAAAGACAATGATTTATTCGCGAATCGCAACCAAACAACTGATAAAAAGTTGGTTTCGAGAAAACCCTTCGACTAATAAAACATTTATTACCAAAAAAGTACTACAAAAAAGAATGATTTGAATCAGTAGTGAAAAAATCAAATAATACATAAAAAGGATTTATAATAATGAGGTTTAACTGCACAATAGGGACGAACGAAAAGGTATTATTCCTATTGTGCGCTACCCTTAAGGGAAGAATGAAAGAGCGGTTGACTTACATTAGAAGCAATTCATTGCATGTCTTACATCATTAATGACCAGTACTGCCAGTTCTGCCTGTCCTCCAGTCTTACATAACAAATATAGTTATATACAGAATAGTTATGTAAAGAAGTTAGTCCTCAAAACGCGAGTATATTATACACTCGAGTCATACAAATCATATTTCGCGAAAATAATGTTAATATTTCATGTGATTTAACTGTTTGTCTATAAATAACATAATAATTATGTTAATGTAAAACAACAGTATTTAGTGTTGTATTCAGTATTGATTTTAAATTACATTATTTTATTCCTCTTTTTCTTTATTCCCATTTAAATGATTTATAATATTTTTATACATTTGCTTAATATATAATATATAAAAAGTACCCAAAAATGAAAATCGGATTTTCTCTTCTTTCGATTTTTTTCGCTTTTTCCAAAATCTTTTCTAAATTAAAATTCTGTCGAATATTATATTATATTTTTTGTAAAACATAGCGAAAGGAAGAGTGCATTCAATTTGTAAAATAAGCCTCTTTTGGGAGAGAGCGAGAGCGAGAGCGAGAGAGAGAGAGAGAGAGAGAGAGAGAGAGAGAGAGAGAGAGAGAGAGAGAGCTCTTTTTATTCTGTATTAACAAAAAACAGAAAAAATTATGTATTCGTCGACTCTTTCATCTCTCTGTCGCTCTTTAGGGATGAATTATTTTATTACTGAAAATTTGAAAGCTTTGCCGTCAAATGAATTGTTAAGCCATTCGAGAGACATAGTTAGGCATAAGTACTGTAAGTAGTCGTACGCTATATATTAAGACTTATAATGGCTTTATGTGCCGAATAAGAGAGAAGTTATTAATTATTATTAATATTTATTTATTTTTATTGAAAATTCTAAGAAAGTTGTTATAGTTATTAGACATAGAAATGGGGGAAATGTTTATCCAATTGACTCTAATATCATAAAAGCATTGCCACAATTACTTCAAACAAAATTTACAGCAATTTTCTCCTCTCTTGTTGTACCAAAAATTGTTATAATAATAGTTTGACTGAAGTATTATAAGAGAGAAATATATTTAATTTACACACAAAAGAAATAAACAATATATTTACCGCTCATAACATAAAAATCACGTTTCAATCAAATGTTATGTAAGAATATTTCAGCTGAAATAGAAATGAAACTCATATTTGACTATAATTTGGTTAACTATCGGTTAATAATGACTTTAGAAATAATAATAAATCAAAACAAAAAGCAGTGAAAGTAAGCGATAAATAAAAGTCTAATTTTTTTTACAACAAATAAATTTCTTTTAGCAAAAAGTCGATGAATTGTATGAAAAATCTGTTCTTTATTCTAATGTTAAGCTATTTTTATTCACATTTCTCTTTTTTATTCTATACTTTCTGTAGAACTGTACTTGGTTGTTATAATACAGGGTTGATCGATTGTCACTAACTTTTTGTATTTGGCGTTGAAAAAACACTCGTTCCCTTCCCATAATTGAATAAAATTTTTTGTTTTTATTAAAGAAATTGCGCAAAAAATAACGACTTTTAGTATTATATAATTATAGTAAAAGATTTTTGAGTATATTCTGATGTCTGGACAAAGATTTCAACAAAACTATTGTTACTTATGAACAATTATAATGAAAATGTCGAACATATTCTCTCTAATGACTTTGATATTTGTCTGGCTAAATATGACCGGTTCAAATGTAACTAGTTTCAATTTTCTAAATTCAAAATGTCGGTGATATTTGAGGAACCCTGTACTTAATAGAATTAATCTTATATTATATTTCTATTAATTCTTCGTTAGTTTTGTTTCACTCCTATTCCAAAAATAAAATCTTTTTGATCAACAATTTTAACAAATTATGTTAAAAGCAATTTTCATATCAAACAAAGTAATGACTAAAATGAAGGCGAAATAAATATTTGACTAAAAATTTTTTCTTACATAATATAAATTTAGAAAAAAGGAAAATCTTTTCTCTCTATCTTTTGTCTAACTTTTAATTAATCCAACACTTAATTGGATTACATGTAAAACAATGTGTAAACAGAAGAAAAATTACTCAAAAGAATAGCTAAACTAAAGAAAAAATTAAAATTCAATCTGAAGTCCAATCAACTAATAATTAATTCACACAAAAGATAATTCATATTTGAAGTGAACACGAATATGAACTGAGCTTTAGATCATTAATCTAATCAAAAGCAAAGTTTGTAATTAAAAAAATAGTTTTCATTCAAATCTGATTACGTTATCAAACAATTATAAAAATTATTTTTTTTAGCAAACATTTCCTAAAAGAAAAGAGGCTCGGCTTAAATTGGTGACTATCCTCGCTATCGTACCATTGAGGGATTCCTGGCTGAGTTGAAACCTTCAATGGTACAGGGTAGAACCCTCGGGCAGGATTAGAATATCAATTCAATTATGTCATCGGATCTTTCACTTTACTTCTGCACTCAATTCAGTTTCACTTAAAACATATGAGAAGAGAGAAGAACTGCTTTTATGGCGAAACCCATTGCATGAGTAAAACAATCCTCAGATTCAATATCCAAAAGATGTCCTCAAAATACCGATAGAGAAGAGCATAAAAATTCTTAAGAATACCAAAAAAATTCATCTTATCTTATGTTTAAACAGCTGTTGTGTTAACTGTGAGACAAAAAAATATTTGCCAATGAATACAGCGTTCAATAAATTTTTTTCTGTAATTTTGCCGAACATAAGAGAATGTACTGTAACTTAAATGTCGAGCACAACTCACTCACTCAGGCTCTCCATCACTATCTAAAGCCATATATTTTTAGAAACCAATGATTTGAAGAACAACTCTTGCATAATGTCTGAATATAGATAAAAAACGAGTAAAAGATTGAAATTATTGTTTCGTTTGCTTCCATAGAAAGTGAGTCTATATTTGCGAAATGTCTTCTTCTCTATCCGTTCGTCTCATTCTCGTTGTTTGCTAAGCAATGATACAATCAGTAGAGCTGTCTTGAGATTAACGATAGACTAGTATTACAGCAAATACTAATAAACGGTATGAGACTATTAGATAGCATTCCAGTCTATTCGCTGAGTTATTCGAGAAAAATGTTTCGGCTATTCAGGCAATAAGAACATCCAATTAATATATAGACTATAGACGACTGATATATGAAAATAGGGATGATTTCTAATACTCTAATATTAGGAATATATTTGTTATATTAATAATGCAATGTATTATACAGTCGAACCCGCTTATAACGTAATCAATGGTGCAATGACAATTATTCCGTTATAAGCGGTTTTCCGTTATAACCGAACTCAATCTAATATATTAGAGTATAGACTAAAGAGTATTTATTTGAACCATAAATCAATACAATTAATCAATTAGAGAAATAATCAGTTATTTTCGATTGTTTTAAAAAATTAATTCTATTTTCATATAAATTATTCTCTAATTTGTTGATCAAATCCGACGACTCTTCTAAGCCAATGCATTGAGTGATGTATTTTTGGATCCGAATTATTGCAGAAATAGCTTCAATCAGATTAATCAGGTCCTCTTCTTCTGGATCCTCAGAATCAGAATCAAGTCTTTTCTGATTCCAGAACTGTAGTTTTGGTCACCTCTTCTTCAAAACATAAATTATTATAAAATTCTATGAACTCATTGAAAGGCATATAAATTGATCCGATATTTTCAAGCTTAGACTTTTTTTTGAACTTGCATACCCCTGCTCACATAATTGACATCGAGTCCCATTCACTGTCAAATTCCAATCACTAAAGTTCGTAACGAATATTCATTATATTTGAGTCAAATATCTTTACAAATACTCTCTTACCAATAGTTCTCTATTTTGTTGAATACATTAATTGTCAATCTGTTTGAACTCTAATACTATTTTCATGTAATCATATGTATGACTGAGACGTGTCAAGCATTGAGTCTGACTTATGAACTCAGATATAATGCATTGAATAGGGAAACGCGGTTCTCATTTTGACGATCGCTGTATATTTTCAATCAACAATTTCATTAAAAGGCCTTTTATTATCAATTAATTTAATTATTTTATATTTTAAATCTAAAGAAAACCTTTTCCTTGACTTTTGAAGACATTTTATGTCAACAAATATGCTATTGCTATGATTTCAATTACAGTCTATTGTTTATTCCGTTATAAGCGGGTACAGTTTATTCTATGCGTGTACTCTTTTACAGTCTGTTATAAGCGGGATTACGCTATAAACGATTACGTTTTAACCGAGCGCTTTAACGTTATGTGCCCCATAGAAGCGGCCGGTGCTTAACATATCTCTCAGTTATAAGCGGTTTTCCGTTATAACCGATAACGTATTAAGCGGGTTCGACTGTATGTCATTAATTAATTTCTTTTCTTTTGTTATTATTTATAATTATATACAGAATATTCTGTGAATTAATTCAATCAAATAATTAAAAAAATGCTAAAAACAGTTTTTATTTACTTGGAATTTTTTAACTATAAAAAAATATACGGCAACTAAAAACAATATATAGAAAGAGATAGTTATTGATTACAGAAATAGCCTTTGATTGGACGACTGTGTGACTTTATGTGTGAGAGTATAAGATAGAGATTATTTGAGAGGATATGGCAAAGAGAGTATGCGAGAGGGTATGTGAGAGAGTATGTGAGAGATAATGCAAGAGATTATTGCAATGTCAGTATGTGTGCTTGAATAGGCATATGATAACTAAGTATTGAAAGATTCATTTCATAGTATCGCATGAGAAGCATTCTATTGTTATTTGAGGAACAAACGAATGTTCGAGAATAGGTATAAAGATCAGGTGGTGCATTTCGCATAGTATGAAAGCACAATTGAGCGCATACTCATAAGGCAACGGTTTCCTATTTATACTTATAAATATATCAAATGTTATTTTCTTTAGTCAATTGCATTGCTATACATAAAGATGTCCGACAAAGTAAGTCAATTTTTTTAAAATGATCAGTTCCTAATCTAATTATATATTTTATTAACCGTGTTGAACATTTTAATTTCATTTTAAAATCAAATTTTAATTAAATTTCGTGTTATATACAAAAACATATTCTTTTTTATTTTAGTTAAAAAAGAAAGATAACTTGGAAATAACTAAGTTAATGTGATCACGGTTTTTAAATAGAAAAAATTCAATTCAATTCAATGAATCTAATTATTCCTTTCAATTTTTTAAAAATATTTTTTCTATTAGCTATGCAAAGAAAAGATCAAATATTAAGAGCAGACTTAGATTCACGTTATCTTACTTAATGTGTTTGATAAAGTTAAAGTGTTTGTTTACTTCGATTCAGAAGTTAGTGTTTTTTCAAAATTAAATGCATAATATGATATCTTATTTAACTATGATC
>JAQIWA010001768.1:0-16321 GCA_034693305.1 Eueremaeus valkanovi | reverse complement strand
TGTTTCTGATTTTCATTCTCTGTTCAGTTTGTGTCCAATGAAGACGTTTTGTTCATTCAATTCAATTGAGTCCAAAACCAAAGAAAGTGGTGATAATAATGAGACGAAACAAATTAGAGCATAATTGAGCCGACAATCAAATGAATTGCTATAAGAAATGCATTTGAGTCAAGAAAAGCCTTGAATTTCTAAATTAATTGCTTGAATAACAACATATCAGCTGTTTATTAGTGAAATTGAGAAAAACTTATAATACATTAGATGATTGGTCCAGTCTTATATAATACGTACAAATTGTACTTGTACAATATTTTCTATTTTATTTAATTTATTTCAGATATGATCTATATTTCCGTTAAAACCATTTGATATTCATTTTCCAAATCAATTGGAATTTGTGCCTGTATTGTATTATATTGATTATTTTGCCTTGGTACTCATGATTAAGGTCAATTCAATGATCAGACCTATCAACTGCCAGATGATCCGAATTATGAATATTTTGATAAATGGGTGAATTGTTAAGAAATTATTATTAATAATAATTATATGAAATAGAGATCGAGTTTATACGAGAATATAGTTTTATATTTCAATGTTAACTAATATTGATGTGAATCAACAGAATTGCATAACTTATTCAAATCCTAATTGATTTCAACTAAATTGTGAAACGACTGGCATTCCAGCAATCATTGTATAATAATATTTAAAGTTTAAACTCTTTATACTTTAATATTGTATTCATATTTCTTCAGTTTGTTTGTCACCAAAACTCAATTATTTTATTGCATTCCAAAGAATGCATTCATATTCGGAAGAATTTATTAAAACTGAGCCAGGCTAACACATGCTTCAACTTTTCTCTGCACAGAGTACAGTACAGTTAAGTTACAGTAAATATGAGCTCAGGTTTATTATCTGAACGCTATCTTCCGGCCGTGAACTCTGTTCTCTATTAAGTTATAAACAGTGCTAAACATTGCAATATTACACTGTATTCTATTGTATAGTGATTTTCAGCGGAGGATAGACTGTCCTCACAATATCTGAACTTCACATAAGGCACACATTTCTTGTTAGAACAGAGACTCAATATTTCAGTGTTCGCTCAAAGTTTAAAAATATTATAATTATCACTCATTTGACTGTTAATTGTTTGACAACTAATTCAAATGAATAGCCATTAGTGAAGCAATAATAAAGATGATTGTTTTGGAACTGGTTCTGAAATCTTGCCTTGCTTCAATGATAATCTCAATGCAATCGGAACTTCGTCTAAGCCCGAAGTGGGAGCGTCTCTGCTGTGAGTGAGTTGTGGAGCCTTTGAGAGCCACTCCCTATCCGTTGCTTCCATTCAATTGAGAGTTCATTCAATTGACTCTGTTTTGCATTAAAGCCCACAAAAACATTGAATGACTGACTCTTTGAGTCAAATGTTATCCCAATTATTGTCTTAATTGTCCGCACATTTGACACACAGTTTAAGAGAAACTAATCATAAGTTTCTATTCATTATTATAATTATGTTTTACTTAATAATTAAGAGCAAGTGTTCAGACATTTCATGAGTTCTTCAATTGATTTAACAGTTTTTATCTCTGAATGTCTAACGAAAGCAAATAATTATTTCTCAATTATATAAACAAATCATAAAATTTAATAATTATTTTCAGTTTTAATGTAAATATTTATCTGCCGTTCCGTTGTATCCGATGTCCAAAAGACACGGATTTTTGTGCAAAAGTATTACAAAATTATATCTAATTATTAATTATTAATATTTATGTCAATAATGGATAAGAATTTGTATAAACTTTTTGATTGATTTAAAAACAAATTCTGTTAATATTTTTTATGCATTTTTTTGGTCTAAAAGTTTTAGACTAAAACTAAAACTCATTTCTATTGAATCTGTGATACAATTCATACAAATAGTTATTAATTATTAATAATTATTATAAGTATTAATCTGTTGAACAAGTGATCAACTGATCGGGAAATGGAGCCAACAGTGGATGTAAACCAGATTATCAGTGATTTGGTGGAGAAGAGAGAGAACGTGTTGTCCTTACTGTTCAACTCAACCCTTCTGTACGACAACTACAATATCTCAGTCTTCGCCCAATGGCTGCACTCTTTGCCTCACATCGACATTCGACTCAATTACCTGAAGAACACGACATTCGACCCGAACGACAACCAGTACTTGGAGTCGTTGGGCATTTTGGTGGCCATTCCGGGCTTTTGGCTGATCCTAACCCTACTCTTCTTCTTGATATTCTTCCTGTGCCGCTGTTGTGACGCCAACAACAAGAAGAAGCGCAAACTGACGGCCTGTAAGTGCTGTCTATTCCTGTTCGCAGTGCTCTCAGCCCTCATAATAGTGGTCGGAATGTTTGGAAGTCTTGTCGCACATCAGGGCCTCCAAGAAGTACAAAACCGAACCGAAGACATGTCGGCAGTCGTCGATTCGATCAAAGGCCAGACCGAACTCATATCTGGTTTATATAAAAACAATTTCGAGAAGAATTTCGATGAACTGAAGGCTCTGTTAGACGACAGCCGAATGGTTAGCGACATATCTGTGAAGACTCGACTCATACAGAATGTGGTCGTCTGTAAGCGAAACATCTCGAGAGCTGAGCGACAATTGGACGACATTTTCGTCAGATTAGAGAAACTGAACATCAGATCAGTTCCGGAACACCTGAAGAAGTTCGAGACAATCCGATGGCCGACCACTTTCGCTGTGTTGGGAACGCTGTCTATCGTCTGTCTGATCCTGATTTGGGGAATACTCAGACACTCCCGATGTGTACTAATCCTGTTCTCAGTGCTGGGTTTGCTATCACTAGTGGTCTGTTGGGTCATAACTTCCGTCTATTTGGGTGTTTCGGTGGCCGGAAGTGACTTCTGTTTAGACCCCCAGCCCTTCATTAGTGAACAGTTCAATAATGTAATCGAAGAACAAGTGTTCGACTATTATGTCGGATGTGATGCACGCAATGCCAGTCCTTTCGGGAAGAACACGGATGAGAACCTGAAGATACTCGAGTGGATCGTCAAAATGGTGGGCGATATGGGCCGCGTATGTAAATCAAAGTGCGCGCACAATGAGATCACCGATACGTTGCGCGCAATCGATAAGGACTTGTTTCACGTCAGAGAGAATGTCCGGCTTTTGGGGCAAATGCTTGAATGCCAGCGCTTTCACGACGACTACATCGCAGTTATGACCGCTTCGTGTAAACACGTGTTGGAAGGCGTTGTACTCATGCTCTTGTCCTCCTCGGCCACCGGCATCTGCTTCACTATTCTGGTTCTGTGCGCTTCGCACACTTGGATCAACATTCGGAAGAAGAGACCATTGGTTGCCGACCAAACAGAAGAAACGGATCCATTCCTTCCGCCCGCGTCTTCTACTTCGACCACTTCTTCGGCTAATTCTAAAAGAGTTCGCGATTCATACGGAAGCGGTGGCAGTGGAAGACCCCGGTATGTGATGAGCCATTCCTATTATGTCGTCTGATTAACCTTGAATTATAAAGAGGTAAGGGTTGACCCCTTAGACCCCTATATAACCCTCGATTGATACTAAGCTAATCGTGTTTTTATAGACGAACGAAAAAATTTTGCTATAATTGTTGTAATAATAACTAATTTAAATATTTTGTATTACTATTGCACCGATAGCTTCAGTCATACTCCCCCACAAACACCTCATTTCCCGCCCCCGACCTCAACGCCGCCGGCCAACGGGCGCACAATCGGTAGAGACGATCAGTTGTCGTTCCTGAGTCCGCCGCCGGCTTATGAGCAGTTGGGCCACAACCAGATGGGGCACAACCAGATGGGGCACAACCAACTGGGTCATCCGCAACACCAGCACAGCCACCAAGCAATCGGACCTCACTATGTTGTGAGTTATCGCAAATAATTCTTAATCCAATGCCTATTCATTTCATACCATAATTACATTGAAATCCAAAACATTTCACTTTCTTTCGAATATTACGAACCAATCATTCATTCAATTATTGAATTCAATTATGTTTTTCTCAATTGATTCCCAAAAATATTATATTTATTTCTATTTTTGCGTTTCCTTTATTACTATTTTCTTATATTTATACAAATTCTTAAATCCAATGCAACTATTATTTGATTATTTCCATAAAAACCCATTATTTTTGTCAAATGTTTTATTTGTCTCATTGTTTTCGGTATTAATTGTATTCAAGCAATAATTTCTCATACGTTCAGCAATAGTTCAGTTCTTTTCTTTGCTATCTTTCCTCATATAGGCTGATACAGATTTAATCATGCGGGCTACCCAGGCCACTAAGTTCTAGGTGTAAACGCCGAGTCCTCTTCACTCAATCATTGACTATTAACACATAAACTCAAATCTGTATAATATCTTTCATTCATTCTTTACATAACACTATTGTTTATATAATATAATAATTATCTCTTCTTTTCAAACATTTCTACTGTATTTGTATTTCCAATCTTTAACTGTTTTTTTTCGCCAAAACTACAGCTAATGTACTCTTTTTGTGCCAACTTTTTCTCCGATTTTTCTACTTTCAAGTCAACCAAATGTAGATTTTTTTTTAAAAGTTTGAAAACACTTGAAATCAGATAATTAGCTCTTATTATCTCTACTGTATGTATGGATCAATAGTTAATTTCATTACTTATGGAAAATCTGTTCAAAATATACATAAATTGATTGATTGAATGCTCATTAATGCGATTAATTGAAGGAATTTTACTCAATTCGGACCTAATTTTTGTGTAAATTTATATCAATTCTTTAGACAAATCTTTTCAAACAGTTATTTGTTATACACAACAACTAATTTTTACTCAACATATAATTTAGTGTCCATTCAATTCATTAACTCATTCGAAGGACAGTATGTTTGAGAGATTGCAATATCAGAACCAAAGCTCATCATTAGATTTATAGATATATTATATAATTAAACATTTTTTTCATATTATTATTATTATTATTGAATATTTGTATTGTAATAAAGACTATGTAATGAACATTCACTTCGGGCCAGAATGACAACACATTCATGTGATTGGGTTTTCATATTCAAAGAATTGATGAAAAGTATTGAAAAAATATATTTAAGTAAAGCTTTGATATTTGAAAAAATTCTTAAATAAAGTTAGAATTTTTTGATTATAATTGCAGTCAATCAGTAATCACTTGTTTCAGCATTTGGTTCTCGAGAGACAAGTTTTCAATCTCTTAATAAACTAAGAAATAAATCTTTAATTAAAAAAGCGTTCAATTCTTGTCATATGTTATTCAAAGCGAACAAAACCACAATCAAGTGATTAATTTGTTTTTAAGTCAATTCTATAGTTCAGTCAATAAAGAAGAATAATTTTAAAGTGATATCCATTTAATGATATCCATATATAAAGACATGACATGTATCTAATGATTGCACAAATTAGTTAAACACAAAACAAATCTATAATTAATCGGTGTTTTGAATATATTATTATAAATAAAACTATAAGTAATGGTAAACACAAATTATAAGTTATGAAACCATTTTTTCATTTTGTCAATCATTACCGGTATTTGATTTGAATATTCGTTTATTATATGTTTTCAAATAATTTTTTATATTCTGTATTATATCAGTAAAAGAGTAATAAAAATCAAATTTTCAAATATTTATTCATTCGTTTGTTATTTAAGTTTATATTGTTTTAGTGGTTCTGATCCACAACTTTGGAATTGTTAGGGTATCGGTGCCATGAAAATCAATATCTTTGAAATCGACGTAACATTACTTTATTGGTTAATATTTTTTGAGTTTTTATAATTAAATCATATTTTCATAAAATAGTGGAAAGATTTCGATATAAGAAATAATTATTAGATATTTGACGACAAATTGCATGACTGACTGTCCTATTGTCTGACTATTCATAGAAAGGAATAATTCCGGAGTGAATGAGTGTCTGGTCTGATGTGATCCTAGTCTTGGGATTGGGATCAAGGAGTTGATTGACCAGAGTTTTGATTTGTTGTGAGAGCTGTTTCTCGACATTCTCGTGGAACCTATACTCCCGGTTCCGTTGTCTCTTGACGTGTGTCACGGGTTGGTTGAGAGCAGTGCTCACATCAAACGGTTTGTCGAAGTTTAACAGTTCGAACAGACAGACACCCATGGAGTACATGTCGGCTGCCTTTGCGTCGTAGGGCCAGATCTTAGTCTCTTCGAACACTTCCGGTGCCATATACGCCGGATGACCACAACTGGTGTCGCGCATGATGTCTGCGCCCTTCTTGTGCGCTAACGTCGAGAAACCAAAGTCAGAGAGCAGTGCATCGAAGTCCTGATTGAGCAGAAAGTTGTCTAATTTGATGTCCCGGTGCGCCACACCCTTGGAGTGACAGTAACTCAAAGGACTCAATATCTGAGAGAAATACCGCTTCGCCAGAAGCTCTGGGAACGGCTTCTTCTGCTTCTGCAACAGTTTGTAAAGACTGCCGTTCGGACACAAGTCCATGAAAATGAATACCGTTTTCCTGGTCTTAATCAACTCGTGCACCCGTACTATGTTCGGGTGCGACATCTTCTTCAGTATTTTCAGCTCTAATTTCATACACTTTTCCCTCCATTTCTGTGGCACTAACTCGATGTCAATTCGCTTACAGGCCATCACTTTCTCCCCTTTCTCTCTCTTCTGTGCCTTATATACCTTTGCGAAAGAACCGGTACCTATGAGTTCACCCAAACTAAACCCTTTCTCCTTCACTGCTGGCGGACATAACGGATCGCTTTCAGTGACACTCGTATTAGCCATCGATTACTACTTTGACTGTTCTTTACGTAATAGCAGTACAAATACAGACATTTATTTCAAATAATTGCCAATCAATTGAATTAAGAGAACTCGCGATCACTTCAATCAATAGCTCTTTAACTCTGAATAACTGCGCGATCTTATCAACAAAATAATGAGAAAAAAAAAATAATTATTTGGAGTCAATATTTAACTCTTAATCATATTCTTTGAAATATTTTGCGAATAAAAATCAAAACAATTTTTGAATTGAGAATATTTTTATTCTAAAACTGGTTCGGATGCTTTTAATACAAGTGCTGATAAACTAAACCGAAGTATTGAATATCTTTTCGCCAATTCTTTCCGCTTTTCATAGTTTTGCCGCTCATTTGCTATAGTTTTTACCTTTATTTCATTGATCTTCGGATCATTCCTCTCCGGATTTTTGAGTTCAAACAATTTTTGTAATCTATTTTTCAGTGTCCTATCCTTTCTGTGAATTTCATATTTTCCACATTAATAATACAAAACACAAATTAAACAATTGTTTGTCACAAATACAGTACAAAACTTCTTCTAACTACAATATATGTTAATTAATATATAAACATAACTAATAAACAATTATTTTATTTATAATAATTATGACTCGAATTTATTGCCCAATTTAACGGTTAGAATGAAAAATCGACAAAACATTATAATTATCTGAAAAATATTAATTTTTTAAATAATTAATAAGAATTTTAATTTCAATACTTATAGTATGAATCTTATAATGACTTACTTTAGAAAAGACTTTCGGAGTTATAACAAATTGGTTGCCACACGAGAAGCCGATTAGCATATGTTTAGTACTGACTCTTTCGATGGCATTCATTAACTAAAATAAATCATTAATAATATGTAACAAATATTGCAAGAATATTCATAATTCTTTAAATTAAGCTAGGTCAAAGTGAATTCAAGTATCTTTTAATGTAATTCCTATTAAAGGTCGAATAGCCCTGACTATAAATTAGTATTTTTCTAATCATCTTGATACAATACCTTCAATGTCTGTCTTATAGTTAGTCTTGAACTACAATGAAGTCGAAGTAGTATTTTGAATGATTTATTCCCCTCTTTATTGATGAGAGTGTTTCCATAAACTGTTGCAAAACTCAGTGTAAATACATTAATAAATAGAATGAAAAATAAATATTCGGCAAAAATAACATTGAATTTTCCAAACAGTAATTGATGTAATGTTAAGGTATTTAAAGGCATTAATGTATAGAATAGACAAAACATAAATCGCTTCCAAAATTGGTTATAATTTTTAACTTCACTGCAAATGCTATTGTGTTCTGAAATGATTTTGGCGAATGACCGAGAGTTAACGAAATATTTCTCAGATAGTTTGCCTAGATTAAAATTAACTGTTTTAAACTTTATCCGACAATATTGGGAAACAACAAAATAGCATAAAATACTATAATTGCCGACAAAGGCAACCGAATAACCAAAAGTCAAATATAATATAACACTCGGAATGCCGTAAATGAAAAATTCAACGGAATTATAGACTAAAAGAGTGACAAATAATGCAAAGCCAAACATCAGGAATAGTATTAAATAATTTAATATCCGGAGCATTTTTATAGCAAACTTGATTTTGGCTATTAGTTTGAAAATATCTTTATTATTTTCCAATCCAATTGTGTGGAGAGTTTCGTATTGTTTCAAAATCTTAATTATTTTAAGCCATTTATAGCTATTCTTATGACTGAAATTGAAAATATATACGAATAGGACAGACAGTAATGCAAAGAGTAATGCAATCGGATATAGAAATTGTTTGATTCCTCCCAAGTATTGACTATGAGTTACATCCAAATAATATTTAGGCATATCTTTCACTCCAGTTAGTAATGCTATGAAAGCAATTAAATAATAGGTTGTATGAAATATTCGCCAAAATAGATGAAAATATTTTCGATGTTTAGAAATAAAAGTGAGTTTCGAATTCTTGTCAACCATTTCATTACCAATCGATAACTTTTTCTGATCACATATTAAGCCATATTTTACTAAAATTATTTCTAATTCATTCATTCCATCAGTTTTTGGTTCAAATATTCTCCTTCTAAATGTTCGGTTCATGTTTCTACTTAAGCTAATTGACCAAGATAATATTTACTTTGTTAATAATCTATTCGTTTATAAGTTTCAACTTTTACTGTGTTTTCAAAAGTAACTGTGTATTCAAATAGTACTGTATTTAAAAATTTCTACGCAAACCAATCGATAAAAATTGAATTTAATTTTTATTGTATTAGACATTAATGTCAACGAAAATCATTTGTCAAAGTTGTTGTGAAATCTTATTTTAAATATTCAAAAATTCTCTATTAATTACAGTTTTATTGATTTTATAATTATATATTTTTATGATTTAGTTCATGAAATTCATGAATTTTATACCCAGATCAGATCCAGTTCTTTTTAAACCAAACAATAATTGATGTAATGTTAGCAGGGTTTTAAATTTTCATATAATATACTAGGGATGTGCAAGGTCGACCGAGTCAGGGGGTATAAGGGGAGGGTAAGACGGCGGATTTTTGGCTAAAAACCCAGGGGTATTTTGAAAAACAAGATGGCCGCCACAATGGCCGAAAATGGAATTTATGGCCGATGTTGACCGAATTTCGACCAATTTTGGGTTAATTTAGCTAAATTTAGCACAATTTAGCGTCAATTCACTTAAATTAAGCTTAATTTAGTTGAATTTAAGCTAAATTTAGCAGAAATTCGGTAAAAATTGGTCTTTTTTACCAAAAAAAATAGCGCATTCGTCGCCATTTTCGGTATAGGTCGCGAGCAAAAAGTCGAGGGGGGTCTAGCAGAGCCTCAAAACACAGGGGGGTATTTTGCCAAATCTCAAACTCAGGGGGGGGCATTTGGTTCTATACCCCCCTTGCACATCTCTAATGTAGTTGATTATAGATCATCCTGGATGGAAAACAAATTTATCTACATTCAAATGGAATTGCGTCCGAACAATTTGAAAAATATTATATCAGAGAAGCCGAGAATATTTGACCGAAAACTCAATTGTTACGACTCTTGTCGGCCGGACTTCAGTCTTCACCGACGATGTCGTCCGCCCTATGGAATTGGGGTTCAGTTTCGACGAAATAATCCTCAAAAAAGTGATACAGATATTCAAAAGTGGGTCTGTTGTCGGCCACTTCATCCCAGCACTTGAGCATCATATCGTAGTAAGCATCGGGACATTCAACGTGAATAGATTTAGACATACGATCCTTATGTTGTGCGATCTGGTCGAAAATGTCACGTCCCGGCATACCTGGGCAGATTATAAAATTTCATATGTAATCTATTCAGACTTTCAATGCTTTTTCTAAACTGAATATTCGCACGAATTATAGACAATTCTGACAAACATTAAGTCATTGAAAATTCCGATTCATTTCTGACTACAGTATTAAACAGTCAGAACAGTATTCAATAAATCTAAGGCTCAAATGTTAGGCAATTATTACTAAAATATTAAAGTTTTCAATAAAAACAAATAAATTATTATTGAATGCATGTCTGACCTGCATATGGCACCTGACCCAGGGTGATTACTTCGAATAGAAGGACACCGTAAGACCAGACGTCAGACTTAGTCGAGAATTTGCGGGAGAGAGCGGCTTCGGGTGCCGTCCACTTGATCGCAATATTGTCTCCCTGTTGGGCCAGGTACTCCTCTCCCTCTATGATCCGGGCCAATCCAAAGTTGGGCCAATTTACTTTTACCTCATTATTATAGCCGACCAATACATTCCTTGCGGCCAAATCCCTGTGCACTAATTTTATTGACTCTAAATAACTCATACCACTGGCCACTTGTGAGCAAATGTCAATAAGGTCTGGCAGTTTGAGTGCCTGTGCGTCCGGATCTTCCCTCAGATATTCGAGTAGAGCTCCTTTTTTGACGAATTCAGTGACAATAAGCAGTGGCTCTCCTGTGGAACAGACGCCATACAGTTTGACCAGATTGTGGTGTTGGCACCGGCGCATTATGTACGCCCACTTCAGGAAGGCTTGCGCTGAAATTGTTTCCTTTCTTAGTCGCTTTACGGCCACTTCTGTCTGTCCTAAGAGCTGGCCGTAGAAGACAGTACCGAAGTTACCACTGCCTAACCGTCTGATCAATTGTAGGTCTTTGCGGTCGATCTCATCGCTACCGACTTTAGGCCAAAGTACCGGATGAGGCTTAGGACAGGCCTGACGTAAAGGTTGGCACAAACCTCCCGGGTGTGTGCTATAGAACTGAACGATATCTTGTAAGTAACGGAACTCTCTGTTGTTGGCCATCGCATGGGTTCCGTTTGGGCTCTCTTTGATCCGATAGTGCTTTACAATCGCTTTGTTTCCATTCAATTGATCCAAAGCTCGTATTGACAGCGCATATGCTTCTGTGCTTTCAAAGTAAGATAGTGAAAGAAACCAATATGTTCTTGATAAAATTTTTTTTTTCAATTTATGAAAGGTTTCAATTTATGCACAAAGAATGCTCTGGCTAATAATTGTCTCCGATTTTAATTTACTTCAGAAAGAGATTATAAATTCACCAAGCACCCCACCCCACCCCCAAATGGCAGAGATGTGCAAGGTGAAGAGGCTCAAAATGGAATAACTAAAAAATCACACCACTTAATTGAAGCATATTGAATTGAGCTTGGTAATATTGTACAAAAATATCGAAAAATGAAATTCATACTCAATGTGCTAGGATTGTTGTATCCGGTAAGTCTGATCAGAAAAGTACCAGGCGGATGTTCTCCATTCAGAAGCAATTTTTCCGCGACCTTCCTGCCGATCCAGCCATAGTACCAGCTAGTTTGAAATGATTAAAATATGTTCAGTGTATTAATCTATGATATCAAACAATACTCTATATCTGAACTAAAAGAATGAGAAAAATAAAGAGTAAACGAAATTCAAAACCAATCGATTCACTCGTTTTGATTGATCACTATTTTCTAAATAATAGACATTTCTATTAATTGCTTACAAGCCTTACGACTCATATACTCGGAGAGCACTTACTCTTCTGATTGGAGAGCAGACGTGCCCACATAATTGGCCGGAATGGTTCCGACCTCTCCATTATCCAATCGCTTCATTGTCCACCAGTCCGGATCACTTTTGTCAATGACCTCCAATTTTTCTGCTTTCTTCAAACTCAAGTCCCCCTTATGTTGGGCTTCATAGCCGAACACAGCTATCACTATATTGTCGTCATTTTCAATGTTCATCGACTGCTGTATCTCTTGCTGTCCATGGGCTTGATTTGGTCCAGATCCATCCACACTTGGTCCTTTCTCCAGTGTTTCCTTAGTCTCAAGACTCGTATTTGATTTTTCTCTCTCTAATACTGTTTGACTTTCTTCAGAAATGTTATGTTTTATACTTTTGGCCAATTTATTGCCCATTTTTACAGTCAATTAATTATTTATATAATATTTATTAAATTCTTTTGCAATCATAGCATAAATGCATTTTTAGTTTAACAATAACTTTGTATTATATTCCACAAACACAATGAAAAGGTCTTATTGTGCGGATGGGAGCGAATCCGTTGATAAGTATTTTTGCAGTATTTCAACTAAAGTGTCATTTCCTGTGACTATAGTGTTATATAAGTACTGTTTCTATCGTTTCAATACATGCAATAATAATATGCATTGAAAATAGATATAATATTATCGACAGGGGATAAGAAACAAAATGTTCAAACCAAAATACCCGGGTAGCATTTTGGAAAATATCAAAATATATTATTTTTATGTCTAATGAAAGCTATTTTTCTAAAAATCTCCGTTTAGTCCGCTTTATGTTTATAATCAGATATTTTCAACCCAAGGGAATATTTAATATACTTATGACTCACTTATACTCTTTGATATTGCCCCTTCCTGCTTTTATATAATTAGATTTCATCGAAATTGTTGGGATTAAAATAATTTTGTGAATGAATAAACTTTTATTCACACATTTTTTTGATTCAAAAGATATTTTTATTTTAATGTTTTGTAGAATAAAAATAATTTTTAATTTTTTTTGAAAAAACAAATTAAATTCAATTTTATATAAATTAATGAAAAAAATTGGAATATTTTTATGGCTTAACGTCAATCAGATCAGTAATAAAGATATTTATGTAAAGAAAAGGAAACACTATAAGAATATTCTGTAATTCTATTGATATTTATATGAAAATTGAATTAAAAATATATTAAAAACATTGAATAAAAATGAGAAAATTATAGACAATATTTGGTTAAAATTAATTTATGTTCAAAAATAAAATAAAGACCAAATATTGATATAAAAACAGTAAAAATAATTTAAATAATTATACGAAAAGAAAATGATTTTAATGATCAGAATAAACTCATAATTAAGGAATAATTGGTTCCATATATGTATACGTATTGATAGAACTCGTAATTATTCATTGGAAACAAATCCAAGCAATAGAAGCCAATGTCAGGTCCGGACAAACGGCTTATGAATGACTCGATTCTCATCCGAACTCTCAATGAAATTCTCACTTCTTTTCGGGTCAGATATGAGAATAAAAGTGGATATGGTTTGTGAAGGATTTTATTCATTATAGCGCTCATGTAGTTCATTGCAAAGGCTAAGAAAAAAGTGATTAAGGAAGCTAATGCGCCGACAATTCTGGCCAGTAGTGCTGTCTCCCTATGGTTAGCGATGAATAGTATCAGCAGAAAAGACGGGGAACCGATATAATAGATAATGTATATCATTGAACGGAAGAAGTGATTCAAATCTTTGACCAATAGTTCGAAATACTTGTGTTCACGGATTGCTTGCATCAGAAGTATAGTATTGCATGTCTTAAGACTTTCAACAATTTTCTCATTTATTTCTTTACCCTTATAGGTGACTTAAAGGGAGCACAAGACCCATAACCCTAAACCAATCCATCCAATACCAATGGTTTGGTAGAGACCAATAGGGAAGGATATATTGAAAAATATGAGAAAACCCAGAGAATAGTTGTAATTCGGATCCTAATATCCAATTGTTATGAATACGAAATGTATCAAGGTTAAAATTGCGAATGTTATAAATAGAACGGGTCGTATGATATATCGGACCAAAATATTTAAGAATAATCCAAATCTTCGGGCGTTCCTGTGGATATTTAATTGTTTTGTATTTCAATGAATACCCGATTTTGAATACCGGTACATGGAAAGTATTCGTCAATTCCTGATACGTAATGACAACTCCGGCACAAAATATAGCCAATGATAGAGATGTTAGTAAAGACAAGGCTATCCACGGATTGGCCAATAAATAGAAATATTCACAAAGCATGTCATCAATGGATTTGTGTTTAAAGTAGATGTTATTCAGTGCTAATACAGCACATCTGAGTACCATTAATAGCGTTCCAATCCTTATGCTTATAATGCAAGCCATTCGGCGTCTACTCTGATATCCCGACACATATTCGTCAGTAGTTCTCGATATTAACAAAAAACGGTTTTTCGCTAAATCTTCTAACAGTCTTATAGCCAGGTATTCATCGGTTCTGTTCTCAACAAATGCATTGAATTTCTGTTTTATTCTAAATCTTCTTTTATTTTGCATTTCTTTTCTGAAACACAATTCAAATAATTTCATTGTTTTCTGAATCAAAACTTTTTTTTGGACAACTGAAGCAAAATATATGAAAAGACAGAATATATCTTATAACGCATTATAAAATTGCAGTTTAAATATTAATAAATATGAGCTGTCATATCAAAAATCAATTATAATTAATCATAGATTGCGTGACCCAGATTAGTTCTGCTGAAGAAAATTCTTCATATCATATAAAATGGTGTATACGGCGCAAGGGTGTCCAGGGATGTCTACAAAATGTTATGTTTAAGTTTTGAACAGATATTTTCCAACAAAAGTCAACTAGCTTAGTGGAGACTGATCGGAAAATTATAGCCCCAGCGGAAAATTATTTTGTGAAACTCCCTTGATACCCCTGTAATTTTTTGTATTACTAGTATTCCGGATATTGTTAATAGTTTAGAAAATTAATTGTTTTTGTTTTGGAAAATGTGTGCATACCCTGGTCAAGTTAAGTCTTCCTTGATCATTGCGATTTTTATTAGAATCTAAAGCACTTATAATTCAAATGCGGATATAATAAGAAAAATCCAATTAATGTAAACGTATTTATCATAAAACGGGATATATTTCAAAACTTCATTAAAAATATTCTTAATTTTCATTTCAAAGTTGAAAATCAATATCTGATGAGAGAGTGAGCAGAATATCGATTATTTTTAAAGAACTTTACAGTAATTTATTGATCAGTAATATTCTGCTTATTCCGCAATATTATCGATAATCGATGTGTAATCGCCCAGAGTTTTCAGGCTGTTGCCAGGCACAATTATTCTAGCTTAACTAGATCAATTTCGACAATAAACGCTAATTGTTCTGCCACATTGTCCGTAAATTCAGCCCCTCCTATATTCCATGTCTCTTACCAAATTTATTAGGGATGGCCAAGCTAGGCAAACGTTGGGGAGTATTTTGACGATATTCCAAACTTTATAGGGGGCGTTCCCTAAACTTAACGGATAACTAATTTTGGCCAACCTAGAGGGTCGAAACACACATCCAAAAAGGCCACTTTGTAAAATGAAGGGATTTTTGAATTTACCCTACTTGGCCACCCCTACTACAGCCATCCAATTGGAGACTAAAATTATTATAAAATAAGTTAATTGAGTGAAATGATTGAATCATTAGCCACACCTGAGCAAGGAGCTTTTGGTCCCCTTAAATAACTGGACAGAGTTAACAAATTTTCCTGATTTTCTTGCGCGCGTTCAATATTAAGCATAATTGTGCAAGGTGGCAGAGACAAAATACCCACCTGATTTATGAGGCCGTTCTCTAGGCTAACCTCACCATGTTGAATTCAGATTGATGCTATATAAATTAACTAGTGGCTAATCAAGTTAAGTTATGTTCAATTTGATATTTTATTAAACTGATAGTAAGAATCAGTATCTTTGAGCTGGAAACTTTTAAAATCTCTTAAATCATCTCCGAAGTAATGGCTGAACAAATTGAGTCAGTCTTCCGGTTAAACGTCAATCAGATCCATATAAAGATATTTATGGAAAGAATAGCAAACACTATAAGAATATTCTCTAATTCTAATGATATTTATTTGTGAATTGAATTAAAAATACAAAAAAAAATTATAGATAATATTTAGATTGAATTTGAGTTGTCTTCGAAAAAAATAAAATATAAAACATAGAAAACAATTTAAATATTCATACGAAAAGAAATAGATTTTAAAGATTAGAATAAACTCATAATTAAGAAATAATTAGAGCCACAGATATAGACGTATTGATAGAACTCGTAATTATTC
>JAQIWA010001767.1:0-16336 GCA_034693305.1 Eueremaeus valkanovi | reverse complement strand
TTGCACATCCGTATATAATGCAGTATAATTAATATTGCATGGCCCAATTGACTTTTATAAAATGATCCGCACATATATTGTATTATTCAAATCATTTAATCGGATTATTTTTATAACTTAATTAGATTTTGATTTTTTATGTTTTATTTAATACAAAAATACTTGAATTAAACTCAATTATAATCTTATCTCGAAAGCGGATATACAGTAAGTGCATAATATGTAGATCCTATTTACTAATTATGATCAAGTTACATGTTTGTGTCAGTCTTTAATTAAGTGAGTGATTACTGAACAGACAGATTATATAATTTGCTTATACATACCTGTGTCCTATTAATTATAAATCAATACTATTCAGAATATACAGGGCTAAATTTTTATTTCTGTGCTTTTAAATTCGCATGTACAAAAAACTAAATTAGACTGTTAACATTTTCTAATACCAATCCTAACGCCAATATCAATATAAATAAAAAGATGTAAAAGATTGTGACCAAACACTCAATAGTATTTACCTTGCTAATGTTGAAGTAAAGTGTTGGTATAAGAATTACTAATTTTTAGATTTTCCAAATGTCATGAAAATGTTGCCAATATCATAATAACAAACAACCAGTGTTATTTTAAGCCCAACTTTGCATTGAGTGCTGATTTTCAATAAAAAGTTATACTGGTGATTGATTACGGGTTTTTATAAATAACGGTAAAGTTTAAAAAGCTTAGAAATCCTGTTCTTCTCTACACTTAAGAGTATAAAGTTTTTCTCGACAATTAGCTCAAGACATGATAAGTATTAATATTTGCATTTACTGTATGTAAAGTATAAGCGATGTCTCACTTCTATTCATAATTTGCCTACAGTTTGAAACTGACATCCATTTGAGAACACTTAGGCTTCTGGAAAAAAATATTTATAATGAATATCAGTTCACTATAAAAGTATAGGAATATTACTAACAGAAGTGAGACATTGCTTATACTTAGCCTCTGTAAAGATACCCGGAACAATTCTCCATCAAGTATATCAAGTATTTTTAATGACTGCTCCCAACACTCCCATTCGTACTGATTTGTCCCCTCTCTAAATCCAATTTTAACATTAGGTCTACGAGAATAATAATAATAATAATAAAAATGCCGGATTCACCTGATTGAATGTGCCTGGATGATTTCATTTGCAGAATAACACTGATTAAAACGACATTTTGTGAAAGTCTGATAATTCATATTTTCATATCATTTCTTCTTTATTTTGTTTGAACTAAATTGGCAATACCTGTACATTCGAACTTCAAACTGACATTTTTGACCCAGATTGCTTTTAATTGAACTTAAATTAACTTAATTGTAATTACTTGGTTAAATATATTGATATAGTTATAATTATTTTATATTACGCTAGTATTGTAGGGCAAATATGAATTGGCGCGCATTCAAAAAGCCCCCTGAATCCCTTCTGGGAAAATCGGCAAATTCAGCCATTGATCCTCTGCTTTGATGAGCCCTCCCAGATCAGTATATATTTAAAATTATTTTCATAAATCATTCTTACCCGGTTACCATTGACCATGGCATTTATACCTTTACTGGTATTTGCTATATTTTTGACTCCAAATTTGAAAGCGGGGGGATATAGTTTTTCGGTATGTGCCTGGATGATATATTACATACATTGTGTATACATTTGTTTCGCAACACTTAATTGTCTGCATTTTTATTGTTATTTAAAGCATTTAAATAAATATAAAAGACTTTTATTATATATAAAGATATAATCATTTCGTTTCGATCATACAATTCATAGTCTTATTCACAATATATTGATATTTATTCCACAATTTTATTGTTATTATTATTATTTGACTGAAATATAATTTAAAGATATAATTAAATATTACTTACCAGGTTAGAATATTTATAGAAATAGAAAATAATACTTAAATTATTGATTGATAAGTGAATTCTTTATACATTTCAAATGAATGATACTGTATATACAGTATACAGTATAAGAATATGCCTGCACAGTACAGGGACAGTCTAAGTATAGTAGATTAGACTGAAGTGATTTCGTGTCGTTATATCATATGAAAGATTTAAATGCAAATTGAATTCTAATTACTTACAGAATATTTAGTTTCACTTAAATATTATTGATGAAAAGCAATCAGGGTGACCAGATGATCAAATTTGAAACCAGGACATTTCATATAAACTCCAGGACTTTTCAAAAAACAGATTCATTGCTTCAAATTGTATTTTGATTCGATTCAGAGCTTTTAAAAGTTAGAGAATTATTGTGAATACAGAACTCAACTCTTGTTAATCCAATTCAAATGACTGAACACTTGTTCAACAAAATGATTTCCAATTTGTATGAATGGAGAATATCGTACAGTTTTTGAGTCCATAATTACAATAATTTAATGCTTTATAACAGTAAAATTTTCCAGGACAGTATATTGTCCTGGTCAGACCCTCGCCAGGACACCTGATAAATACCTCGATTACAGGACGTCTGGTCACCCTGCTTGTGAGCCACGCATATGCATAGATCACTTTGTTTCGCATTCGACCCCAACTAATGTTTATCTGAGATTTCGAAAATAAGTGAAGGAATTAAGCAGGCTCCTATTATATCTTCCAAGCTATTTAAACTATCTTTTATAATATACTTTATGTAAAAAGCATCCATGTTAAGTGAAAACCTCACCAAATACCAAGTAGCATACTGTTCTCCGCCAAATATCGAGTTTGACCAGATTATATTTTATTATATGATTAATACAACAATTTTTATAAAACATATAGAATTTGAATATTTAATTAAATAATAACAAACAGATATGAAATGTTATTTCAATAATATATACAATATCTATAATCTACGATAAAATGTCCAAATATTATATAACATCAAGAATTCTATTGTTTTCAAAAATATTTCAGAGATTATTAATAATCATTTGTCAAAAATAGAAATTCATTTCGATCCAGTTCAACTTTATATACATGTAGCTGTATGTGTGATAATACGGTATAACTGTTTTATAATTCAGTCATAAAATAATGTTTTTTAAATCGTATACAATATCCGCAAAAAAACAATTGAAATAATTTATATAATATTTTATATTTATATTAATATTCGTCGAAAATATTTTATATAATTACAGGTCTATTACGGACTTCGATAACAATCCTAAAGAATTTTTTCGCCTCTTTTCTGAAGTTTTCATTTAACCAACAGTAGACAAATGGACTGTAGATAAGGAAAAAATATATATAATTAAAGGTTTTCATTACAAATGTGTTGTTTGTCTTGAATAACGAATACTAGACTATAGACTCGATCAGAATATCAGTCTGAGAGGCAAATACAGAGAATCTGATTCATTAAAGAGTTTATACATATATTGTGTATTCAATACACATATTCATTATTATTGCTTATTAGGCATAAAATCTTGAATGGATTGAAATCAAGTATTAATATCAATATTCTTAATGAGAAATGCCTTCAATGAAAGTCGAGTCTATTCTAAGGGGAAATTCATATCTACAGCAATACTACTCTACTCTACAGAATCTAATATACAGTGTGTTCAACACCAGTATTCATATTAAAGTAATTGTTTGCATAAAAGGGTATGAATTGAATTGAATTGAATACTCACTTATAACAAACCGAAGACATTGCGAGCCAATGACAGGACAGGAATATAAGGAAATTGGTTTTCTCTACGAATCTGAAGTCCAATAGAAGGTAATAGACATTGAAAGGGAGCCAACAGAGAGCGAAAATAGTGACCACAAGTATAAGCATAACAATTCTTCGTCTCTTTTTGCCAGTCATTTGTCGGGCTCTGTCACCACTGGATTCGCCAACTCTTCCTTGAGATAGGATAGTGAACGCGATTCGGGTGTATATGATTCCGGCGCAGGAGAGGGGTATTATGTACTGGGTCACGAATGTGAACAATGTTAATATTAGGCGCAAATCATACTGGCTGTCGGGCAAAATTGATTGGCACCGGCGAATGTTACCAGGGAATACTTTTATAGCCGTGAATATGGTGTGCGGTAATGCGTGAACGGCTGCCAATAGCCATATAATCAGCAGAATTAGCACCAAATGAGTACTCATCCCATTTTCCGATCGGTTTGCCTGTTGTGGTCGACTCCGATATACAGCTCTATATCGGTTGATGGCTATGACAGCCATTGTAAAGCTGGACACATACACACAGTTCGCCTGAACGAACGACACTAATGTACAGAAATATTTGCCAAATATCCAGTCCTTCAGTATTATGTCGACGACTGTGAAGGGTATGTTGAAAGTGGTCATCAATAGGTCAGATACGGCCAGAACTGCTATCAATATATTCGTTGAGTTTCTCATATTTGGCTGAAATGCTATGGTTTTGAATACAAGAGTATTACCGACGAGACTAACGATTACTATTAGTGAATACGAGAATGTAATCAAACTATTCTTCAAATAATCACTTTCGGACTCGTCTTCTGTTGTCATCATTTCATTCGTTACGATAGGACTGATATTGAAAAGTCTTTTCGAGTTATTTAACATTGATATTAATTGAGTCAAGTTTTCCAATAAATTATATTCTTGTAAATCCATAATTCTCTTGTAAATAGTAGTATACGACTTAAACCTTATAAATTAAGAGTACTTTTATTCAATAATCGCTTTCATATTAGTATTGATAGAAGAATAGAGTCATTGATCACAAGAAGCACTGAACGGATACTTATGTAAGGAATAAGTTTTAGTGAATTCTGTTTAACAGAAAGAGAGGAAAAAGTGAATCAACTATTTTGAAGTGACTGTTCGAGAGCACAAAAATTTTTATATAGAATATATAACTCATACGAGAAGTTGGTTTCGCGCAAATCGCACTCAGACTAACTCACTCTCTGTATGCACTCCACGCATACATCGCATAATCGATATTATAGATGTATTTCTGCAATACTTACTCCAATTATATAACTCTTACGCCGAAGAGATATTCACGTGGACTGACTTTTTTTATAATTATTTCTCTATATAAAGACAACTTTATTCGCCTCTACTCTGTAAGTGAGGTCACTGTCATTTTAATTATGATCTCGATCTGAATAATGAGATGAATAAGAAAAATAAGATAAAAGTCGTACGAATTCTTTGCTTTATTTCTTTCATTATAATCGCCAATCCGTACAAATGTCAGCCAATCCTCAGCTCAGACAGTGATATCCAAACAAAAGTCGTTTATATAAGAGTGAGAGACAAAGGAAAAAACTTATATTATTTGAACTCAAATTCTGTGAATTCATATAATCTTTTCGGACATATTATTTATAATAGTATAGAATAAACCAAAAAAAAACTTTTTACTTATAAAGAATTGCATAGTTTTTCATTCATAAAGATTTTAACTCAAATATGTATGAATAGAATTCATTCCGATTACTTGAATAGGATTTAATGTTAGTCAATCAGAAGATAGGATGAAAACTTTTTTTTAGTCGCATTAAAGTTTAGCTAGGCTTACTTTTTTAAGAAGAGTATTAAAAGCAATATTAAATCAATATTTTTTTTTACTTTTTTAATATATAAAAAATATCTTATTTTTTTCTGAACGAAAATATTTGTGTTTACTTTTATTGAACAGTATTTTTAATGAATTCAAAAATGTTTTGACTATTTTATAGTGAAAGAGAATATACGAAAAATAATTTTTTTACTCTAATATATTGAAGATTAACTAACATACAACTACTTTTAATGGATGAACATGGTAATCATATTTGCTCTCGTATCAAATATCAGTCTTATTTAAGTAGAGAATAATGTTAAACATAATCAAGATATGTCTTAATAAATAAAATTCATAATTCATTACATAACCCAATAAAAGGAGAATCAGATGAATGAACTCTCAATCCTATTGTTTTCCAATGATTTTAAAGAACGGATTGTTTTATATTTCTATATCTTATGTCCAATTATTTACTGATATTTTCTGACATATGTCTGCCTTCTCATGGATCTTCAGTTCAATTAAATTTCTTGGGTTACAAAATAATTGTCGGACACAAGCATTGTTTTATAGGACATGGATCATATGAAAGTGCTCCGAACCTATGATTTGGAAGTTCGCTATTAACCTAAATAAAAAATATTTGAATAATATTTTAAAGTTTTTTTTATGCCTTTAAACGAAAATCAATTTTTGATACCAACTCCTATTGAGTTAAAGGATGGTCAAGGTAGATTACTTTTGAGAATTCAACAAGGGTAAAATTCAACCAATTATTTAAACCATGAAAAATGAAGCCTAGATTATAATTGTATATATAAACTGAAATTATTTTGTTGGAAATTTATTAATAATTTTTAATGTTTAATATTATGATCTTGCTTAAAGAGAATAACTTGTTTACTATGTTTGTATAACTCTTAAAATGTTTTAATATTTTATAAATGAATTATTATTTAAAATATTTTTATTCATTAAAATATAATGAATTCCAGAATTATAATCAAAATCTGACATTAAATCAAATAAAATAAATAACAAAACTATTCTATTCGTAGAAAAGATTAAATGAAATATTAATAAATTCATGTGTTTTTGAAATTGAAATGATATGTCAGAAAATAATTGATTCATTAATATTATAATATTCAGACATGTTTTCCAAATTCTAAACCCATGTAATGTCAACCAAATTATATATTATCCTGAAGCATTTCATTTTGATCTTTGTGAGCCATGTACTTTAATATTTAATTAGTTGGCATACGTTTACGTCAATTCATTATCTTATTGTAAATTCAATTCTAAACAAAAAACATCTTTGTTTATCTTAAGCGCATTAGAACTAAAAAATATCAAAAATCTCGGAAATGTCTGAAAACTGCTTGTCTTCTGATGTGTTTGAATGAAACAAAAATCTACCCTTACTTTCATTAGTTATATTGAAGCAATCAAAAAAGTGCAGACTTTCTTAATTGTCAGACAAAACAAAGCTCTCAAATATGCCAATACTACACTGGCATCACCGTATCTAACTGTCCGTATAGTGACTGGTAAACACTCACGACTGGGTCAAATATACAAGAACGAAATTAGTTTCCATTTCTAATATTAACCGTGAATTTGTAGACTAAATGCAATTAATGTTTGACATAAATAAGAGGAATAACTGATTCCAACTAATACTGAATGTGTGAATCGAATTATTTAGCAGTACTGCACGTACTGTACACTACAGTATTCATATAAACAAGTTCAAACCAAATACAGTAAGTATATGAGGATAACATACAGTATAATTAAATAAGAGAGGATTGAGTTCGTACTCAACGGAAGCATCAAATTTGAAATAAAATGAAGTCATCAGAACTTAGTGTATGAATGTACTGGATTCAATTTTGCCCAATTAATCAAATGAGTTAAATGAAAAGTGTGCCAGTATACGTCAGTGATAGGCAGTGGGGGGTATAGGGGGTGATTTTGGCTGAGGCATACCCCATCTATTTTTCGATGTTTTTGAGGAACACTCGAAAATAGGGCACTTTTGACCCTCAAAGGTGATTCATTGCACCCCTTTTGGCAAAATTTTTGGCTTACCCCCCCCCCCTGTCGTAGACTCATTGCCTATCTCTGGTATACGTGTGCACCAGACACTTCTTCGTTCCAAACATATTTGTAAAACAGATGTGGTCTAGGCTAATTGGGCTAATTGGGCTAATTAGGTTGATTGGGCTAATTAATGGTTGCAGATTTCACTTGAATAGTTTAGTCTAGAAAATGAACAATCTAACTCTACTCGAACAATCAATTTAATATAGTTAGATCATATAAATTACCCGACTCCATCTTGAAACAATATTTATGAAAATAATTGATTCAAGCTTATTTATTATATTTAGTAATAATTGAGAAATTTAACTAATTGACTGACCAGGATATCTGGCATTTCAGTTTCTATATGTGCTGGAGCGTCCCTATCCCTTAACAAAAGCTACTTTTGAATAATTATAACTTATTTTATAAGAAAAGAATATAATTCCCTATTATTATGAATACAACTAAAAAGAAGTTCATTATAAGTAATATGAAGTCAAGAACTGAAAAAATATGATAATTATAGCAAAAGAAGAGAACAAAAGAGAATATAATATAATATAATGTGATTTCTATTCAGTGCTGAAAATAATTTAATGGGAGATAAAAAGAAAAAAAAATAGAAAAGAAAAAGATTAGAAAAGAAAATGATCAGTATCACATCATATCATATCATATCTTTAATTGAGTCAGATAAGGAAAATAATAGGGTTGAAAATCCTTCGCACCGATAGATCTGTAATCTTAAGGTAGATATCAGTTATGTTAGTCATAGAGAAAATGTTACGAAATATGATTACATGAGTGTAACTATTTTCAGACGTATTGTCGGTAAATATTTTTACAGAATATTTTCCTCCAAAGAATTTATCCTTTTGTTGGTTTATTTTTTAATTTTTTTCTCTTATTTTTTCTTCTTTTATCAACTTTTTCGAGAATTTTCTAATAATTTTCATTTCTTAAGAACTTTCAATAAGTAATAGATTATGAAATGGACGGAACGGGAGAGTATGTGTAACAGAGAGGCAAAAGAAGATAATTTTTATTTTTACTTTTTTGTCGTTTTTTAGTTTTTTTGTTCAAGAATTCATTTTTCATAGCTTTCAATGAAAATATCGCTTAACTGAACTGAGTTGCGGACAATCTTATGCTAAACAGACATTTATTATAGAGATTTGTAGAACACTTATAAGGCTTGCACTTAATTCTCATCTTTTGTCTTCAATGTAATTCAATTTTACAGCAAATGTGATAACAGTTGCGCATTGAGTCAACTGATTGAATAATGTCTCAACTATTATGCAAATACCTGTGTATGAAATCCCTGCTACAAATGGTTTAGATTTTTAATTCTGGTATTGAATGTATGCGAAGAATCCACAAATAAATAGATTAAATCTAAATATGATTGTTGTTTGGATAGCATTTGATATTTACATTGCAATCAATGAATGTCTGCATATTTTTCATAAAAGAGATGAATTATTCTTCCAAAAACACTTCAGAGAATTGATTTATTCTTTACAACAATTATTTCCATTAAAATAAGTACTTTTCGAAAGTATAGTCAAATAAAAGCGTTTCTGTTTTCTGTAATCATTTCAATGAATATTCATATACAGTATTTGCTATTTCTCTGAATTCTAATTAATTCTGTCTTTTGTTTATTCATAAATCGATTGAATAGAAAATGGCATTTATTTTCATTGGGATTCACTTAGCAATCTCTGTTTTAATTGATTTTTGATTAAATCAGCTAACCTTATCTGAATAATATTATTCTGCCCTTAATATGATTTATAAAGAAATATTGTCTTCAATATGTTATAGGCATTACTGTTAATGTTGATGACTCGACAAAGTGCTAACCATTTATATTGCTTAAGGAATATAATATAATATAATAAATATGTTTTATATAATAAATATATATATTTATATAATCCATGACTTGTTCACAATAAAGCTTTACATAACTCTTACTCTTCAAGTAATATACAATTCAATACAAATCTCAAATAACTGCAAAATTATAGTCAATATTGTGTTGCACTTCATGTGTAAACAAGTGAATGATTTTCTCATTTCTCTTTCATCAAACAAACCATCCGTTTTGTCTTTTTTTTTAATGAAAAACACATTACGTGAATAGAAATTGATTTTTACATCACTTTTCATACTTTGTTTAAATTGAAATTATTTTTAAGAACATAATTATCTATTACTTAGAAATGATTTTGTTTAACATTTTATAGACTCGACTAAAATATATATTAAATAAAAAAGCAATTCATTCAAAATGATTACATTTTTTTAAAACATAATTTTTCTTCATTTAATACGAATTTAATTTATAAAATAATAATAATATTCATTACTCATTGTCTGTAAAATACAATTATAATTAATTATAAAAACATAATTCACAGAGAAATTATAAAACAAGATAATGACTGTCAGAATATTATAGTCGCTTAATATTAATATAATATTAAGTAATATTAACTTAAGAAACCATTTCAGCAGAAAAATGAAAATCAATAAGAATTACGATTTCTTTTCAATTTATGAACAGGGATGCGGAAACTAATCAATGGATAAATAGAAACAGCAGGAACATTCAAAAATTGATTAATTACATTAAAATGAATAAATGAAATAATTTAGGGATGGCCAAGGTCGGCGAAGCTAGGGGGTATAAGGGAGGGTAAAATGGCGGATTTTCGGCTCAAAACCCTAGGGTGGGGTATAGGGGGTATTTTGAAAAACAAGATGGCCGCCATAATGGTCGAAAAATGGCGTTTAAAGTCGAAAATGGCGGATTTTGCCAGAAATTCGACCAATTTGGCTTAATTTAGCAAAATTTAGCACAATTTAGCATTAATTCACTTAAATTAAGCTTAATTTATTTGGATTTAAGCAAAATTTAGCCGAAATTCGGTAAAAATCGGACATTTTCGGTATATGTTGCGAGCAAAAAAGTCGAAGGGTCCCTCGCCCCGTCAAAACCTAGGGGGTATTTTGCCGATTTTCAAACCTAGGGAGGGTATTTTGGCTAGACCCCATTGGCCATCCCTAAAATAATTGAATATTAAAAATTAAAAATAAAATTAACGATAAATTCTTTGTATAAGACGTCAAATCATAGAATATTCTGGTGATGTCTCACTACTTAAGTACATTTTCAAATATATGTCTTTTCTGGCAAAACTGAATTATTTGTCTCCTAATGAAAGAAAGTTTAATCAATTCTTCTTCAAATTCTTTTTATTCTTTATATTATTATATCTTTTGATGGTTTTGTTGCATATCTTCATAAGATTTTCTTATTTTTAGAATTTCTTAATCTCAAGAATTTTGCCTAAAAATAGTAGTGAATGAGTGATAGACTCTTATTATTATTTTTGGAGACAAAAACTTTTAGCGAATACGAATCAATTGAGTGCCGAAAGAATAGATGATTTAGTAGTATATGAATAAAAGATTTTTATTTTATTTCCCGTTTTATAACAGTCTAATAGATCTTCCTTTCAATGAATTTTCTTTGAACAGCAAAAAATGTGTTCCAGTTCTACACAACTGAGAGACAGGAACTATAAAAATGTGTGACATGTTATATGAGTGAAAGACTGATTGCTATTATATTTAAGTAAATATTTCATTGGAGTCTCTATTTTAAGATTACTTTACATTCAATTTATATCTTGAACATTCAATCGCTTCAAGATATGTTAAGCTATTGTGAATCAAAAAAAAATTGACACGTCAAAGATGAAGCCCATATATTTTATAGGTCTTATATGCTATAATCCGGTATATATTTAGAATTTCTGATTTGGCAATAGACCACTCAATTATCAAACGTTTTTAGTTGTTTTCAAATTGAATTCAGTTTAATATTTAATTCAATTTGATTTGAAAGTCAATAATTTAGAGTTGTTTTTAAGTCCACACAAATATAATATATAATTCATGAGAATCTTCTGAGAAATTCTGTACTTTTAAAAGAGAATAAAAGTCTAAATGTTGTGTAATATTGCCTGAAATGAGAAATAAAATAAATTTAATTCACTTTTAATCATATTATAAAACCATTTAAAGATTACTTCGGATTTCAATTCAATAATAATCGGAGAGAATTGTAAAACTTTAAGACAGTTATATTGAAAAGTGATCATGCTTGAAGATTGTAACTTCACCATGACAGCCCTTCCCCAAAGAGGATGGATGTTCTTTGGGTTAGTATCCAAACAAATGTTTAACATATATTTGAAGAAATGTTTTAACGGCACTCAAGCAAAACAATTCGCTTCGTCTGCTCAGAGCTATCACTCCATTGTTTCTGAATACAGATTAACTGAAATATTGAAAGCTTTTCACAATATTCTAAATAATTTCCAATTTTTCGCAAATAAACATAAATTGTTAGAAATTACTCAACTATTTTGAAAACTGAGAAAATAAAGGATTTGTGTTTAAATAATTTGCTAATCTGTTGATGGAACTTAATGAAGCCTGGCACAATAATGATGAAATATAAACCTGAGGCAAACACTGTATTGGACTGAGCACTGAGATTCTCATTAAAATTTTTAAATCTTTATTGATTCCACTGGTAGTCAATTATTATATAAATAATTTCATTGCATTTAATTAATTTATATTAAAGTCGACTCACATTCTATAGAATCGTTGAATATTGATATTACAAAAGCACTCAGTGATCCAGTTCACTTTCTAAGCTAAATTAGGATAATAGAGTCAAAAGTAAGTAATTATATGTAAAACAAAATATAATTTATTCAATTTATTGTGGATTTATTATTCCATTATTCAATTGATCCTGCTACCCTTAATTCCCTCTTCATAGAATATTCTCTGAAAACATATGAAGCAATCGATAGTGTTTTCTCTCATTTTAACCAAAATTAGTATTTTTTATTTTTTTCTCATTGAATAAATAGCTCTTTAATAGCTTTGTCTATAATGTAATGCAAAAGCAGTCAAATTATTCATTAGAGTTAATGAAAAATATTGTCTCCAATCCAAGCAAACTGTATGTTAATTGCTTTGAAGTCATAAACACATTGAAAATCTAATTAATTGTAATTTATTTAATTGTTTCAAAACATGTTTACATCGACAGTAAAGAAACCTTTACAGCCCCGAGCAATCAATGAATTAAATCAAATGAATATTCCTTACAATTTCTGCATGTTCAGTTTTGCCCTGCAATTCAAGACAGTCTCATTTTAAAAACCATTGAAGTTCTATACATTTCACACAGTTCCAGGGTGACTAGGTGATAAAATTTGAAACCAGCACATTTATCTACAATTAACAAAAATCCAGGCCTTTTCATATAAGAACCAGGATATATTGCAGAACTTTTTCAAAAAAATAGATTCATTGCTTCAAATTGTCTTTCGCTTGGATTCAGAGATTTTAAAAATTGAAGAATTATTTTGAATACAAATCTCAGCTTTTGTTAATCCAGTCTCCACTGCCTTTTCAAATCCAATTCAAATGACTGAACACTTGTTCAACAAAATAATTTCCAATTTGTATGAATTGAACATATCGTACAGTTTTTGTGCGAATAATTACAATAATTTAATGCCTTATAACAGTGAAGTTTCCCAGGACATCTTTTCCTGTGCAGACCATCGCCAGGGCACAGTACAGATACCTTAATTAGTTCTGTATATTTCAATAATATTTTTGTATAGATTTGTATAAATATTTTCAATTTATACTCAAATCTCTAATTGTGAGCATTTGGTAGAAAATATTATCCGTATTTAGAGTTAAGTCAAGCGCTAATCTTCAGACCAGAAAGAAATATATGAAGTGTTTCGAAGAGAATCCATATTAATAGTCAGATTATGTAAAGAACTAATGCTTAATACCATTAAGTCATTCATATATTCTTATCATATATTTGTTGGAATAATACTATTCTTTCAATTCTATTATCAATATATTTGGCTTTATATCAGAGATGAGCAAGCAAGTGTTGCCCAATCATTCATTACTTAAGTTTGGATTTATATTAAATATGTCATCAATTGTAATGTTACCTTGACCATGATAAAGTCATGCAAGACCTAGGTTGGGTGCTTTTTAAAGAATTATTCTCAGATCTAATTTGTCTGCCCTTTAAATGTTAAAAATATATTTGAAAATAAATAGAAATCAATATCAAAATAATTGTATGGTTTTAAGGAATATTGTAGAGACAAATGGAATCGGATTATTGACTGATCAAGATTCTTTAATTACAGCACAACCTGTACCTGTACTCCTGTGAGGCCTTAGTTTTGACTAATATGGTTGCAATGAACCAACTATTTTGAAATAATATACAGAATTATATAATGTAAGGCAAACATACATTTAATTGTCAAACAATGACTTCGTCTGTCAAACAAATATTGTCTATTCATTCAATTGAATTGAATTTATTTTATTATATTATATTAAATAAAGATCTGATGATTATTGACAGCATAATTGTGCAGATATGAGGACACAAACCCACACTCTTATTATTGTTGTCCAATTCTGTAGATCATGGGGTCATTTAATCTATTCATATAAAACAATATATATTAGACATCAAATAATATTTATAATGATATCTAATGAATACTTTACTCGTTTCGTAACAAAAAAAAATAAATGAAAACAATTAATAAAATATTTATAATATTATGCAAACAAACAAATCATTGAATTTTATTGGCATTAATGGCTGATATTTTTCACTGCTTTTGCAAAAATATGCAAATTATTTGATTTAGTATTCTTTGTATATTTTAATTATAGTTAAAATAATGGATGAAATTTCATCATAAAATTGACTCTTCTTATAATAATAATAAAAAGATTCGATAATTGCAATCCATATAAGTTTTACGAAACTCTTCAACCAGAGATAGGCAATGGGGAGGGTACAGGTAGGGGTATACCCCCCCTGTGATTTTGCTGAGGCATACCCCCCTCTAATTTTCGATCTTTTTGAGGAAAAAACGTGAATGGGGCACTTTTGGCCCTCAAAAGTCATTCATTGTACCCCTTTTGGCAAAATTTTTTGGCATCCCCCCCTGTCGTCAGACCCATTGCCTATCTCTGGTATATGGAGTCAAATCAACTTTAAGTATCCACAATAAGCTGGTGTTTCTTATACAGTAAACTCTGCATAAATTCACATTTTGAGACAGGACATTCACAATTTGTCATATTGTTAGTACTGCATCGACAAACTGAGTCAACACATTTTTCTGAGTAATGGTAGCACTATCCTTGTCTGTTTTTACACGACTGGTTATAAGTGGTCCACATTTGCACGCATTCATTATTAAGCGTTACATTCATTCTATAGCCGTCCGCACAAATGCACTGACCATTAGTGCAGTTAATATTCAAACCTTTACAGGAATCGTATTTATCAGTGCATCGATGCGTTTCGCACTCTAATGTATCTTGATTATAATTGTAATTATTAGCGCAGACACATTCTGAATCGTAACACATAGTATTCGGTTGAATGTAATACTTATTTGTTTCACATGTTATTATTTCACAGCTTTGATTGGCATCATTCGGGTCAGTTTTGTAATAATTCTCGTTACAAATGCATTTACTTTGATCACAGTATCTTCCCTGGTCAAAATAAGAGTATTCACATTCCTTATTGGTCTGAAAAGTGTACGGGTCACATTGGCCAGTCTTGTGTATATCATAGTAATTAGGTTTGCACAGGCATATTTGATTTGCTCCAGTACAATCTGTATTATCCGCACATTTCATTAAATATTTCGAATCTTTATGTAGAGCTGAGCAAGCATATTTTAACATAATAAATATTGCAAAGTATCGATTTAAGCTTGTTTAAAACATTTTATTAAATATCAATTCAAACAATAGATTGATTTTCACTCAAATTGTTTGACAATATTTATAGTATTTTCCAAAAAGAAATATTTTATAATTAAACATCACTTGCGATCAAATATTCATGACAGGGATGCGAAATCAGGGTTAGTTTCATTACATATTCTTATATTCAGATAATCATTAATAGAAACTAATATTTCCTGAGCTATTATACAGTGTGACACAGAAGTAAGCATAAATAACCGAGTACAGTGCAAGGAGAGCATAGACCTCTAACTACAAAAAGATGCTCTTCTGTATGCTCTTTTTAAGTTAGAGGTCTATGCTCTCCCTGCACTGTACTCGGTTATTTATCCTTACTTCTGTGTCACACTGTATACTGTAGTCTACAGAGTACTGAAAGAGGAGTCTCAAGTGTAAGTGAACGCAGATTTGTATGCATTAACTGTTGAACCCGAGTTGGAAAATCCAGTCAACCAGGCCATGCACTCAAACAGTTTAGCTAGAGGTCATGAGTATGTGGTAAGTGTTCTAGCTTGAAGGAGAGGGCAAATATGTTGCCTCAATTTTTATTCCCATTATTGTTACCTCTATTTCAGAGATGGCGAAGGGGGTCTAGCCAAAATACCCCTAGGTTTGAAAATCGGCAAAATACCCCCCTAGGTTTTGACGCGGCGAGGGACCCCCTCGACTCTTTGCTCGCAAACTATACCGAAAATGGCGGATTTTTACCGAATTTCGGCTAAATTTAGCTTAAATTCAACTAAATTAAGCTTAATTTAAGTGAATTA
>JAQIWA010001766.1:0-16345 GCA_034693305.1 Eueremaeus valkanovi | reverse complement strand
CCTGTACTTTTGACAGTATTTGATTTGACACGACTTTCATTGTTATATATGAGTTCGCGCTAACTATGACTAGCGATCTACTTTCGAGCTCTGCATTTGACACGAATTGAGTGAATTGAACAGAACCTCAATTAGTGTTGATTGGACTACAAAACTGTAGTGTAGTTCCAATTGTATTGACACTGATATGTATGAGACAATGGAGACAATGATTGCACTCTATTCTCATTGACCTAAACCTGGATGAGCTCAAGTGCAGGCAATCTAATAGAGGCAATGATTGGCTCATTTGAATGAGTGGTGAAAATGTGTGAAAGTCTGAGAAAGGGATTGAATGGGGAATCGATTGAGACATACCTGATATCAATGACTTCAACATTAAACTCATTTTATTGTATATATTATATATGATAAGCGTAGGACTGGTAGCCGTCTGTCCCGAGTTGGGTGAGTTGGAAGCATTGGGTGTCTGGCCGTTGGAACCGTAGCCCTCGTTGGAGACGAACCAGTACTCGAGTGTCATTGAGTTTCCTTCGTTAGTCTTCAGCGATATTTCACAACATATTCGCCAATCGTTTCGAATAGTAATCAACGAATTGTTCACTGCTTTCGGACTTAAATCCAGTTCACTGCCAATCGATTCCAAGCACTTCTTCGTCTGTTCGTTAATGTCTTTGATGTCATTGATGGCCAAATTGAACCAATCGTTGCCCTTAGGGTTGGACTCAGTCTTAATCCGCTGCGAACCGAGTCTGGACTGGACTATCACTTGAACGCATTTGAGGACAAAATGTCGGACAAACTTCTCTAAGTCTTTGGCCGACATTGCAATCCATACAATCAGTTCAACCAATCAATACAATCAATACAAACAATACAAACAATCAGTTCTAATGGATGCCAATTGGATGAGCACTGAATTCAGGTCCAGAACAGACTTAAAGCAAACTAAACGCCAATTAAGACCACAATTAATACAAAAGACATAATATTTGTAAAAGTGTTTGCGATTGTTGTCAACCAAACTATACATATATTTGAGTCACTTATAATCACATATAACTTATATCGCATTCCAGTCATCCGTAGAGAACATCGTTTTCGGGCAATCACTATAATTATCCGTTTTTGGGTCAGAGTTTAAAGCTGTTCTCCGGACAGATCAACACTCAAGCAAATATATCCTATTCGGATCAAATATACCCTGCAACTTTTTTGCAACTTTTCATGCGAATGTTTGACTAGTTTACTGACAATTTAAGGTATGATCAATCTTATTAGCAATCAGAGACTTAGACTGATCACTGATTCATAAGATTTAAGTACAATATATGCTAAAAATAGTGAATATTCTATGACTCAGAAATACACCTTGCTTATTATAAATCTCAGCCTGTAAATAAACCTTTCTGTTTGTATGGTCAGGAACCACAGTATACGACGGTTTCTATCTATACATCGGTTAGTTGTGTCCGACAGCGAAGTTCACTAATTTAATCAAATGTTTTGCACAACCATTACATGTGCGACGCCTGCGCTCTAAACGTGTTTATCAGTCTATATGTCATATGAGTTGAATCACAGAAGCAATCCATGGATTGAATGATCGGTCGATAACTCATTTGAACGCAAACACCGAATCCAAGAGCGGAGGAACTGAACTGAACTGAACTGAACTGAACTGAACTGAGCCGGTGAACAGACATGGGTTGGCAGCTGTATAAGGGAATGGCTTACCGACCACTCAGTGAGAATACGAGCGACAACTCTATGTCCATAGCCTTTCCAACGATAGCAGTGCTGACAGTATTGATGCCATTGTTGGCACTGATAGTATGTATATTCTGGTCACTGGTATTCAACTTCCAGTCCTCCACTTCCACCCATTGCGGAGTCAATAACTACTTGCCGTCGATCAGTGCGGCTATCGGTGCTTTCGAGCCCCAGAAGTACATCTGGCGATTGGCCATTGGTCTCCATTCGCTGCCCCGATATGTCATTGCACTCATGTATTACAATAGGTTTCGATCGGAACTGGTTTTTGGTCTCAATATCATTGAAATCAGTGCTCTGTTAGGCCTGACATACGTCTCGTCGACCGAACACTTCCGTAAGTGATTGAAAGTTAGGCTTAATTTGATAATTGAGTTAATATTGAGTTTATATTAATATTGATTACAATTATAATAATTCCGTATTTTATGTCAAATCCGATAGCATTTCACTCCAAATGTTTCGCAACATTTATGATATCGGCGTTCATTGGAATGCTTTTGCATTTAATCAAATACAATAAGTCAAAGTTCAAGGTCCACTTGGCACTGACCAACGTCGGTGCCGGTCTCTGTGCCGTATATTTCTATACCCGACACAACACGCACTGCGAAACAGGCGTTTACACACTGTTTGCCATTTCTGAGTATTTGGTTGTCTTAAGCAATACTTTATTTCATTTTCAAGTCTTTTATGATTTTAGTCAAACGGTGTTCACTATAACAGATAAAAGATATCATTCGTTAAACTATTCGGCTTAACGGCAGACATGTCTCAAATCAATTAAATTATTTTAACTTTTATTAAACACAAAATCATTTGAGAAGATCTCACGAATCAAATGCTTTATATTTCTGTTAAATCATTATATTTTAGAATTTTATTCAATTTTAAGAAATTAATTAAAAAAATATAAAATGAGATGATTTTCAAAATTGTTTCTTATTTTAAACCTAAAGTCATATCAAAGTCGGTGTCATTTATTGCTAAACAATTTGTACTTTAAATCCACTATTTTTATGATCGACTAAGCAGTCAAACACCAATCGTAGGCATTCCTAAACATCTTAGCCCATGGACTCACTTCTAGTGATTTCCACTTCTTAGGCACGTAAGGCCACTGCCATAGGAATGTGGCCCTCTCTGGGTGTGGCATAAGTGCTTTATTTGCGAAAAATAGTCAATTAATTGAATGCAAGTGAAACGGATTGAGTGTTTAAGCTCTCAAACCTAAGTGTCTGCCATCGAAACTACTGATTCCTGCGATTCCGAGTGCACTTCCATTTGGATTCATAGGATATCTAACGTATAAAACAAATAAAACTATATTTAGCTTATGCTCCAAATCTATGCAATAATTGCATACATTTGTGTCTCATTGTTGTCGTCGTCGACGAAACGCAAAGCAATGCAGTTATTCTCACGAATCGCTTCCAACACATTCTCATTCATATAAGTGAACTTTCCCTCCGCGTGCGACACCCAAACCCCCATTACTGAGGATTGCATGTCTTTAAACATAATTGCATTCGTGTTGTTCTCGATTCTGACTGAAACAAAACGACTTTCATATCGTTCGGAATCGTTGTGAGTCAGAAGTGTTTCCCCCCTTCCTGTCAATCAATCAAATTATTTCATTAATTCTCTATTGAATCACATTTTTCTGGAACTCCATTCTAACTGCACATTAAAACCTTAAAATGGGTTGCTTTTGGGGTCTATACCATCATTTAAAATCTGTTCCACAAGTATTTCTGACAAACTTTTATCAATATAGAAATATTCAATATAACAGGTTTAAATCTGAGGTAGCCAAGGGGGTCTAGTCAAAAATGTCCCCTTTCCAGCTCTTATTTTAGAGAATTCCTACAAACCATTGGATTAATAAAATGCGTAAAAAAGAATTAATTTGTGAATTGAATTCAATTAAATGAAAGATTGGATATGGGTATTATACGGGTTGGACAAGGGGGGGGGGGGTAATCAAGTTATGGTATGGGTGGTATGGGTTGGGTTATACTGGTTTTGATTTTGATTTTGAGTTCCATTTCTACAAGAGTTGGATTCTCACCTTCAGTTCGTGAGCCAACCCAACCCAAAAGGGCCAACAGTTGACATCCATTGCACACTCCGAGAGAGAAGGTATCGCTTCTGGATCTGAATCGCCTCAACTGCTGTTCAATAGTGTTATTGAACTTCATAGTTGCGGCCCAACCCCGAGCACTGCCCAATACGTCTGCATAGGAGAAACCTCCGGGAAATATGAGTCCTCTGAAGGACTCCAGAGTAAGATTGCCTTTGTTTAGAATATCAGTGATGGTTACGTCGGCCACTTCGAAGCCAACCATATATAGACTGGCAATCATTTCTCTGTCGCCATTAGTTCCTTCTTCTCTGACGACCGCCACTTTCGGAGCACTCTTGAAGTGATTGTCAATGTCTGGCAAACAATAGAATTATATAAAAACAAATTGAAAGCCATTTGCAATAAATCAATGCTCTTATCTAGGGATGCCATAGGGAGGGTATAGACCCAATACCCCTCTGAGTTTGAGATTTGGCAAAATTCCCCCCTTGTGTTTTGAGGCTCTGCTAGACCCCCCTCGACTTTTTGCTCGCAACCTATACCGGAAATGTCGCCGAATGCGCCATTTTTGGTAAAAAATGGCCGATGTTTACCGAATTTCGGCTAAATTTAACTTAAACTAAATTAAGCTTAATTTAAGTGAATTAATGCTAAATTGTGCTAAATTAAGCCAAAATTGGCCGAAAATCGGACAAAACCCCCCCATTTTCGACTTTAAACGCCATTTTTCGGCCATTGTGGCGGCCATTTGTTTTTCAAAATACCTCCCCCTGAGTTTTGGCCAAAAAAGCCACAATTTTACCCCCTATACCCCCTGACGGCCAACCTTGGGCATCCCTACTTTTATCGATTACTTACTTATGTTTATTTGGTTTGTGTCAAAAGTCAAGTGCCATTTGGGATGCTTTCTGTGTTTGAGTCCCTCTTTCTCCTGTTGGACACACTTCCTATTGGTCTGCAACTTCTCCAACTCAAAGCTGGTTTCTTCCCACTTGTCCCGCAATTCTGTCATTTTCTCCTAAAATCCAATCATTAAACGATTAGAGCTTTCCTTAAATTATATTTTTATGAATTTCTTATTTACTTTTAGAACTGTTTTTTCATTAATACTTATTATAACTAAATCCTGACTTTCAAGAGCTTTGCCAATATCTTGGGTCTGAACGCCTATATGTTTCAAGTCTTCCAATACTTTGGACAAATACAGCTCCTGGACCTCAATAACAACCCCACATTCCTCTGCAAACAGCAATTCAATGTCTGTATTGTTCGCATTGTTCCTAATGTTAGCCTCTATTCCACAATTGGAAGCGAAAGCCATTTCCAGCAAACAAGTGATGAGTCCGCCATCGCTGATGTCATGCCCTGCCGTACAGATTCCACTTCTGATCAATTCTTGTACGTAATTGAAACAGTCTTTCAGTAGCTTTGGTTCGTCTAAATCAGGCGATTCGTCACCGATTTGACCGAATACTTGTGCCAAAGCCGACGCTCCTATTCTCTGTCTTTGATTGCCACTCAAGTTTAGATACAAGAGTCGGGTGCCATCAATGCGCAATTCAGGCGTTACTTTCACTCTTATATCTGGTACGGGAGCGTAAGCACTGACTACCAAAGTTCCGGGTGATTTAACCACTTCATGTCCTTTTGATAGCTTAACCTTTGCGGCCATCGATAAGGAATCCTTTCCGCCATCGATACCAATATTGAGTTCATTCATAACTTTACACATCTCTTGACACGTCTGAACCAATTTCACGCCCTCTCCTGACAGTCCATAATTGAAATGATTATTAAAACTAATGGTATATTAAAGTTGATTGAATACCTTCGAGCTTTGAGGCCCACATCCAGTTGCCCGAGCATTTGACATCTCGTAAATCAGTTATACAGCAAAACATTAAATTAGTCAAAGCCTCGGCCACTGTTAGTCTTGCGTTGGCTTTGGGGGATATGAGTCCTTTGATGGGCTGTTCCCCTATAGAAGTGGCGCTTCCGTTGAAATTGAAATAATTGAGAGCAATGACTGCGTAATCGGCTAATGGGGTATGAAGTGGACCAACACATTGCTGCTGTGCGACCAGACCTGAGTTTAGAAATCATATTAAATTAATCATATAATCAATTATATCGTATGCCTTATAATGACAATAATTGTATTTTCAATACCAGTGACACTTCTGTCCACTTTGTTTGTCAGATATCGTTTCGAAGCCACTGCTGGCAATCGGAGCACACGATTCAGTGCTTCCAATAATTTTAAATTTTCCGGAAGTCTTAAGGGTTTTAATATTGGAATTGTTTTGTTTAAACTGAACTTTTTTTGAGGCATTGATCCCAAAACGTGTTTCAGATCCAAATGAACGGCTTGTCTGCCATTGTCCTCAACCAAAGTGATGTGTCCGTCACCAGTGATATCTCCGACCAAATCAATCGTACATTTTTCGCGTTCACTGATCTTCTGGAGCAACAAATGATCCTCTAATCTGACGAGAATTGCATTACTTTCCTGATACTCCGCACCCCATAGCTCCAGCACATTGATCGTCGGATCACCCAGACTAAACTTATTGGTGAATATCTTCGCCCCTAACGGGTCCACAATTTCTTTAAGAACATTGCCATTACCTCCGGCCCCCTGATCGTGGATCGACTGAATTGGATTGTAATCTATTGAACAATTGATTGACTAATAAATTCTGTTTATCTCATGTCATAAGAAAACACTTATTACCGGAGTATTCAATGCAGGCTCTGATAAATCTATTTAATTTCTGCTCCATTTCTGGATCTCCTCTTTGAACGGCACCGAAATCCAGTTCCAAATTCTCTTCATCGCCTGATCAGAAAATTGATCCAATTATTGAAAAGACAATGGTTTTAAAAACAAACAAAAACTAACCCTGAACTCCAGTAGAACTGGCAGCCCCTCCTCCGACGCCAATCCTTCAATTAAATCGTGAGTTAAAATAGTAATTGAATGGGATTTAGATGAATACTGACCTATAGACAGGTCCTCCCACTTTGGCCACAGACATTCCTATTTGTGGTGTTTGTTTGTCCACATACTTGTGGTCAATAGAGCCGATGCCTCCGCTAAACATTATTGGTTTTATATATTCTGTTCGTTCGTCTAATTGAGAAAAACTTTTAAAATCTGATTCAAATCTAAATATAACGCAAACAAACGGTTTGAAACTCTTTGCCCGAAACTGCGCGCAAATCCGGCCAAAACAGGTTCACCGAATTTGTTGCCGTAATCTGAGGCTCCATTGCTGGCCTCAATACAGACTTGGACTGGAAGAGCAAAATTGCTTGGATAGACCTCATTCTTGTCTTCCCATTCCAAAACATAGCCAGGAATATTCAAATTCCCAAAAGAGTATCCGGCGGTGGCAGCGACTACATGTGCCCCACGTCCTGCCGCCTGAACATCTCTTATACGGCCTCCAGTTCCTGAAAAATAAGTACAATAATATTTTTACTATTTTTGTGAATTTTGATAAATGTTTTTCCGGAAAAGCTTTTAGAATTGGAATTCATGTCATTCAGACCTTTCTTATTGATTCTGACAAATGATTCCTCAAATGAGTTGTTTATTAACCCATTCTTAAAAGTTGTGAGTACTGTACAAGTATTTTGAAAATTATATAATTGACCCTTCATATTTGAATATTCAATAAAAACAAGTATAGATTTGTTGCCATTCCTATTTACAATCCCATAATATACTCGACCTAACCCTCAAATGTATTGAATCTTTTAAACTTTTTTTTTGAATAAATAATATTCTTGTTTATCGTATTCGCAAAATACTCGCATAAGTTGTATTCATTTATAACTATTTGAAACTAACCTGATGTTAGTTAGACTTAAAATTGTTGAGAAATTTATGAGAAATATAAACCAAGAAATTAATGGATTTTATTTGAAATTCAAGTGAATTCTAATCTAAAAATAAGTTTCTTTCAATTCTGACGATATGTTGATCCAAATACTTGCCTGTCGTGGCTCCTGGAAAGGGCGCAACGCCTGTGGGGAAATTGTGGGTCTCGGCTGTGAAAATTATGTGACGGGTCTTATTTGCTTCGACTTTGACTAAAGAAGCCTCAGTTGAGTTAACCGGAAGTAATATTTTGAGTGCAGAAAACCCTTTAATAGCACTCGAATTGTCATTGAATTTAATAACATTGTTATCATTGGTGTGTCTCTGAGTGTCGGCCACTAATTCAATCAACGACTTTCCGATCGGTTTGCCGTTTATTTCTATATTTCCCTATCAGTCAATCAATCAATCAATCAATGAGTGATTTTAGTTGAGATTTATGTAATGGATGTATAGTTTAGACATACTTTGAAGAACCAATGCCTGGAGTGTTCAGAGTTAGACTGCGCCAAATCAAAGCATTCAACTGATGTGGGGTTTCGCTTAAGAGTATCTCTAAATAGTTTTGTGTAATACTCGATATCCCATTCATCAAAAGATAAGCCGAGTTCGTCACTTATTTGACGAAGTGCTTCCTCTCCTCTATTAATTACATCAATCTCTACCCAACTCTCTGTATTGATGGGCAACTCAAACGAGTCAATCGGTTTTGTATATCTCTGTTCAGTCATGCGGTCATGTAATTCGTTTACAACTTCTGATTCAATCTCAGCGCTTATTTCACTCTATTTTATGTGAAATATCAGAAAATTAGCCTTAGCTACTTTGAAGTAGGGTAGCTTTTATTTGCTCGAAATAATGTGATTGGTTATATGACCTCATAAGTGATGAGATAGAGAATACTTCTCTCAATTCTGTTTATTTTTCTATTGGGAGCCACAGCTGAGGCACAGATTGAAACAGCATTGGTAGAGAAGGCAGTGCTGAAGTTGAGCCTGGCACCGATTTCAATAAATAAGCACTTCTTCAGCGATGATAACTTATCGCTCAGAGAAGACGTTCCCTTTCGGAGAGTACTGTTGAAAGTCGGAGATAATACCCATTCGAGCCTTCGTTCCTCTTCTTTGTCGAGTTTGCCTGAATTCGTCATAAATTTGGTTCTGATTCTAAACATTCAGTGTTTACGAAAACTTTAGACAAAATACTTACCATTAGATCCCACGTAATAACAGAATTCTGTTTCAATGGAAATCAGATTTTTGGCGATATTTTTCAATTTAGACAAAATGTCGCCGATTTTGGCTTCACTCAGACCAGGTGTCTGGTAATATGTCAGAACAGTATTAGCCATCTTTCTTAACTAACCTTGAACAGATTGAGGCTATATCTGATAAAGTTTACGAAATATGGAAAAGTTAGGAATAGTTTACAAGTTTATAGACTATTATAGTTCGGATTTATTTGCTTTTATCAAACTTTGTGTTAATATTACCTCAGGATATAAGTTGAAGGCTATGTTCACAACTGTGGTTCACAACCGACTTATATAAGACTAATTGAATGTATGGCACACACAATGTAGTACTGGTGAATTACAGTAACACAAAACCGATGGCAACAAAAATAATTCAATTTTTACCAAAAATTCTGAAACTTTTTTCTTATATACAACCTATGAATACTTATTAAGCATTTGCTGAACAACTTTCAATATTGTAGTTATTTTTTCGAGAACTGATCAGTCGAACAGTGTTTCCACTTTTGCATCACTGATTGCAAAACGAATTTAAATGATATATGAGTTTGAAGACTGACTTTATATCGAAAATATGTTGTTCTGCTCTAAACACTCAGTTATCGCAAACAAAGTCTTATCTTTCGACACAATTTTACTTATCTTTCGATTTTTATTTGTCGATCGTTTCTCAATTGAATTTCCAAAATCCTGTTAATCAGACTGTTATTCTATTCGCCAAAACTATTCATAACAACTAATCAGAAGAACATATCGTTGAGTAAATCGTGATTAAGAAAAATCAAAGTTTTATTGTCTTTGAAATTATATTATTGGCAGTGAATTAAAATTTAATCTGAATTACAAAAACAAATTCTCAATGATTTTTAAATTATTTATAATAATTAAATAAAAAATAGTTAAAAATAAATTAAGTAATATTTTGTATCGTTTTGTTCAAAAACAGGATTTATATACAGATTTCAAATTAAAATATATATCAATATAATATAATTAGAGTTTTTGAAAGTGAAATTTTACACAAAAATTCACTGAAAACTGAAATATTTCGCTTTCAAAACATATCTTTCATAAAATGCTTTTCTCTATGAAATAAATTTTAAAATTCTAACGAAAACACGTTTTTATTTTTAAAATCATTTTATAATATACTCATTATTTTTGACTCATTTGGAAAGATCGCAATAGATTACTGAATGATCAAGTTGAAAATTAGTTGCCTTTAAGTCCTATTATGGATTTAAAAATTCTAATCTCAGCCAATCATTCTATGATTCTTTATCTTCCGATTCTGATATGGATGTTAATAACGATAATGAAGACATGGGTGACATTCAATGGATTGAACATTAATTATTTCAAACATTTTCTATATTTTATTAATAAAATTTGAATTTTTTCACTTAAATATTTCAGTACTCATTAGATTTCATGAAATTTTAAAACCCTATATATAATACACATTACAATTGAAATTTCTATTAGAAAAAGATCGGGTGCAGCACATTGTCCACCGTTGAGACACATCAGTTTGCATTGCGCTATATATTGTATATTAATATAATAAATAGTGTTTTATTCACTTCTTCTTTCATCTTATTCATCGATTCATACGTTTGCAACTCAATCCTTGGCTTTCATATCCCTGTTCACACCGACATTCATAACTTCCTCGAGTATTAATACAAATGGCATTTTCACTGCATTTGTTCAGCTCTTCGGAACACTCGTCGATATCTGTATTACAAAAATACAGTTTTATTTAGTTATGTAAACACTATTAAATTTTAATACTATTATATGCCCCGATCAGAGTTGCAATCACCAGGACTCTATTTATTAATAGCACTCTTAGCCTAACTAACAGTGAGGGCAGCTTTCAATATATGTTATGCTTTCAAAACTCATGAATGCATTCCTCTATTGATTAGTTATCTGTCATTTGACTAAACATTCAGCAGTGAATCGGGTTTAACTCCATGTCCACATCCAGGGTTTATTTTATTTGGCGAACTTTTCAATGATTTTAAACTCGACTAAAGAAAAATGCATTAATTATTAAACGAATCATTAATTTTCAATTAGTTAGAAAGTACTGAATAATCGCATTAACGATAATCTGGGCGTTCACTCCATTTCATCAACTATTGAGTCCATCAAATGCATGAAACTTGAGCTGATTATCGACTCAAATTAGGGTAGATGAGATAATAAGCTAATACTTAATGGCCTGACTATACAGTATTAATAAATATATTAACCAAAGTTCTGGATTCTGTTGAATAAATATTGATTGAAATCTCGTATAATATTTATTTAAATGTTTTCTTCGGTTTTGTTCATACGTTAAGAATTATGGGAAGAATAAGTTTGAGTATAAAGTAATATAAATACTGTATATATTAGTCTGTATTCTGTATACGTTGTATATAAAGCAAAGTATAAGTGCAAGAAAGGAATAACAGAAAGGAATGGCTGAATAGCACTTACCTATGCATTGATATTTGTCAAGACGTGTAAAGCCTTCGTCCAAACACTCGCATTTATAAGAGCCTAATGTGTTAACACATATCGTATTTTGTCCGCAATGGTGACCATCAGTGCCTCCTTTGTGGTTGCATTCATTGATGTCTTGACACACCTTCCCATCACCTGTGAAGCCCTCATTACAAGAACAGACATATTCTGCATTCAAGTTATGACACGTTCCGTTTGGGTGGCAGTCATTGCCTGCACTACAAAAATCGGCGCCTTTTCAGCCGAAAGCAAATAATTGTAAAAATAGTTTCGATCAATAATTTGCTCCAACTCTTGAATAATAGGTTAGAGAAATAAAAATATATAATACCGGCACAGAATTTACAACATTCTCCTTCTCTACTGAACTGCTCTTCCAGAGGACAGTCGAGTGTTGGACACATAGTCGGGGAAGCGATTTGTTTGCAACTAGTCTTTCCGTCCTATAAGTTGTGACATTTAATTGCACTTTAGGCCCAATTAATCAATTATAAGGCATAAGTCAAGAAGACATACATTACAGACACATTCACCACATTTCTCAGCTTTGCCTGTTTTAGCAGTTATTTTAATGCGCTCTCCGTGTTGTAGAACCTGACCGTTCAAATAGCAAGTCTCTGAAAGTTGCGGTTTTCAGAACACAATCAATTGTTTGTCACTTTCAATGAGCAAAATGCAAATAATGTCAAAAACATACTCTTGCAAACAGGACAGCACTCGTTAGGAATCATCTCTGGGTTTTTACATGGAATCGAACAGTGTATTGCTCTACACTTCACTTCACCCCGCTTATATTGATAGATCAGACAAAAGAAATCACATTTTAGTATTCCTTTCCAGAATTTTCGATGAAAGAGGATGTCGGAAGATTGAAATTATAACTCTAGAATTGAAATATGATGTTCTCATAACAATATATGAATAATTAAATAACAGATAATCAAAAAATTATTCTATCTATAAACAGAGTAGCTTTAACCTACATATTATTATTGAATTTCAAACTTGGTTTACAGATAAAGTATAGGAGATATTTCAATGATTTTTACCCTAACTTATACATATATGAAAGAAGAATTAATAATTGTATAAAATATTTATAAAAACAATTTACTTGTCACAGAAAAAGTAGTTGAAAAAATATAAACATCATTTTGATAGTGTTGGCAAAGAGTACCCAAAAGTTTTATGAGTTTATTTTTAAGTTGTGTTCATCAAGTACAGTCTACCAAAAATATTCTTGGGTTCTCTTTGCCAACCCTATCAAAATGATGTTTATATTTTTTAAACTACTTTTTCTGTGACAAGTAATTTGTTTTTATAAATATTTTATACAACTATTAATTTTTCTTTAATTTATATATAACTTAGTGAAAAATAATTAAAACATCTCATAAAATCTGTGAACCAAGTTTGAAATTCAAGAATAAAATGTATGAATTGAATTTTCAAGTGTTAATAACTTTTAAATTATTGTATTTAGAATAGATTTTTTTTCTTATGTCATATATATATATATAGCACCGTTTAATCTAGGCTAAAATTATTTTAAAGAATGAAAATAGTATGTCAAATACCGACATCCTCTTTATGAATTGATAAAAAAAAAGTCGAACTCATTGTATAGGTAAGGATAGGATTGGACTAATAGGGCTGCTGTAGTACTCACAACACAGGAACAAATATCACAGTCTTGCTTCCAAGTCGAGCCGTCTGAATGTAATGATCCGTTGACTAAACAACTCCGAAAGCAATCACATTCTTCAACACTTTGTAATCTCAGTGCTGTTCCAAATATCTATCGACAGAAAAGAATTATTGATTTTCATACAAAAGAAAAGTATTTTAAAACTGGAATAAAGCAAACAATACATACTTTTCCAGAGAGTTGTCTAACGATATCTTCTAACCTCATCACTGAGTTGTTCAGAGATTTGAATTTACCACAAGTCGGACACTCTATCGATTTGAACATTCATTAATAAAAACATATTAAAAGATATTGTTTTCCAATGCACTCGAGTTTAGAGCTCAAGAATTTTTTATCAAACTTTCTTAAAAAATGGTGATTATAAATTTGCCTTGGTGCCCCCCTATGAGCTTAAATTAGGTTTGATGAGATAATAAGCTTATACCTAATGGCCAGGCTATACAATATTAATAAATATATTAACCAAAGTTCTGGATTCTGTTGAATAAATATTGATTGAAATCTCGTATAATATTTATTTAAATGTTTTCTTCGGTTTTGTTCATACGTTAAGAATTATGGGAAGAATAAGTTTGAGTATAAAGTAATATAAATACTGTATATATTAGTCTGTATTCTGTATACGTTGTATATAAAGCAAAGTATAAGTGCAAGAAAGGAATAACAGAAAGGAATGGCTGAATAGCACTTACCTATGCATTGATATTTGTCAAGACGTGTAAAGCCTTCGTCCAAACACTCGCATTTATAAGAGCCTAATGTGTTAACACATATCGTATTTTGTCCGCAATGGTGACCATCAGTGCCTCCTTTGTGGTTGCATTCATTGATGTCTTGACACACCTTCCCATCACCTGTGAAGCCCTCATTACAAGAACAGACATATTCTGCATTCAAGTTATGACACGTTCCGTTTGGGTGGCAGTCATTGCCTGCACTACAAAAATCGGCGCCTTTTCAGCCGAAAGCAAATAATTGTAAAAATAGTTTCGATCAATAATTTGCTCCAACTCTTGAATAATAGGTTAGAGAAATAAAAATATATAATACCGGCACAGAATTTACAACATTCTCCTTCTCTACTGAACTGCTCTTCCAGAGGACAGTCGAGTGTTGGACACATAGTCGGGGAAGCGATTTGTTTGCAACTAGTCTTTCCGTCCTATAAGTTGTGACATTTAATTGCACTTTAGGCCCAATTAATCAATTATAAGGCATAAGTCAAGAAGACATACATTACAGACACATTCACCACATTTCTCAGCTTTGCCTGTTTTAGCAGTTATTTTAATGCGCTCTCCGTGTTGTAGAACCTGACCGTTCAAATAGCAAGTCTCTGAAAGTTGCGGTTTTCAGAACACAATCAATTGTTTGTCACTTTCAATGAGCAAAATGCAAATAATGTCAAAAACATACTCTTGCAAACAGGACAGCACTCGTTAGGAATCATCTCTGGGTTTTTACATGGAATCGAACAGTGTATTGCTCTACACTTCACTTCACCCCGCTTATATTGATAGATCAGACAAAAGAAATCACATTTTAGTATTTCTTTCCAGAATTTTCGATGAAATTCATTAAAAAAGTCGAACTCATTGTATAGGTTAGGATAGGATTTGTTGGGACTAATAGGGCTGCTGTAGTACTCACAACACAGGAACAAATACCACAGTCTTGCTTCCAGGTCGAGCCCTCTGGATGTAAAGATCCGTTGACTAAACAACTCCGAAAGCAATCACATTCTTCAACACTTTGTAATCTCAGTTCTGTTTCAAATAGCTATCGACAGAAAAGAATTATTGATTTTCATACAAAAGAAAAGTTTTAAAACTGGAATAAAGCAAACAATACATACTTTTTCAGAGAGTTGTCTAACCATATCTTCTAACCTCATCACTGAGTTCTGCAGAGATTTGAATTTACCACAAGTCCGACACTCTATAGATTTGAACATTCATTAATAAAAATCATATAAATCGCAAAACATATTAAAAGATATTGTTTTCCAATGAACTCGAGTTTAGAGCTCAAGAATTTTTATCAAACTTTCTTAAGAAATTGTGATTATTTTGCCTTGGCACCCGTCTATGGGCTTAAATTAGGGTTAATGAGATAATATACTGGAGCTTGTACTAAATGGCCTGACTATACAGTATTAATAAATATATTAACTAAAGTATAAGTTTTGGATTTTGTTGAATAAATATTGATTGAATAATTCTCTGTGCTATTCATACTGTCCGACTGTAATTCAGTGCTTTTCAATATTTTAATGTTATTTGTGTGCCCACACATACAGTATAAAGTAAATTGATGCGATAATGCGATAGTTGTCAGTCTTGTTCTATTTTATGTGATTTCTATTTGTATGAATCATATGTTTATATTATTTATTATAAACCGTTATTACAATGAAAATATTGATAAGAGTTATGAATTGAACGGCGAATATATGATATGATTTGGTAATAAAAATGCAGTCCATAGACAATGAACTCCGTTTTGGTTGTCCAGGAAATTATGTTTTGGATGCGAGCAAACAATTCGTGTGTACTTTCATATGCATTCAGAATAAATTATATTTTGAAAATTGGTCTACAGTTGTAATTGTCTGAACACTCGCTCTTCAAATACACGTTTGCCTGCATTTTAATGCTATCTATAGAAACACTACAGACTCTACAGAGTATATACAGGATATCCCAATATTTCTCAACAGAATATTAAAATTCAATTCATTTAAACGTAATATTCTGTGTATAAAGATTGGACACAAAATTAACTTGTTCATTGTTAGAACCGCTGGCGAGCCTAGTATTACTGTATAGAAATCCTAACTCTTCTTATACTCTGTTATAGTACAGTATGCGTCCGATTCTGCGAGGAATATCCCCTTTTCACTTGCACACCCAGTCCCAATGTCCTGGCTATATTCACTTGCACACCCAGTCCCAATGTCCTGGCTATATTCACTTGCACACCCAGTCCCAATGTCCTGGCTATATTCACTTGCACACCCAGTCCCAATGTCCTGGCTATATTCACTTGCACACCCAGTCCCAATGTCCTGGCTATATTCACTTGCACACCCAGTCCCAATGTCCTGGCTATATTCAC